>JBBPJL010000377.1:0-19009 GCA_038088675.1 Xanthoconium separans | reverse complement strand
GCTTGTACGGGCAAGCTGCAAGGCTGTTCAACGATCTTGACCGATCAGGATGGCCGTGCAGTCGAAGTTCCAGGGCTTATCGGTCAAGCACTAGAGAGAGAGAGGGGGGGGGGAGAGGGAGGGCAGCAACGAGTCTAGACGGCGTGCCCACAAAGGCGAAGGGGCTGGTGGGTGCCCGCAGCTCACGAGAACGTTTCGGACGTCGACTTCTTTTCGCAGGTTGTGATGGACCAGCTGGTGTGGCTCTCGGGCATGATGGCCATTCCACAGCAAGCATTGAACAGACGAGCTGCGACGCGCTTGTATAGCTGCTGGACCAAGCTGGAGAGAGGGATGGAGGGACGTGCGAAGAGCATGACCGCCACGATCAAACCCAGCACAGCCATGCGTGAACGGAACGTAGGACCTTCATTGTGTCGTTCACTCGCATCTTCAGAAAATGTGAAATGGATACAACCAGATCTTTGATCCGCTGCTGAGTGTTGTCAAAAAAGAGCCTGCAGGGATCATCTTGAGGCCTCGCAGGCTCGACCTGCAAAAGACAAGCCGAACCCGGGGTTGCTGAGCAGCTTGGTGCTCGACATGTGACCTTGGTGGTCACCCTCGTTTGATCTAACGCGCATTCTGCCAGCTTGTGGTGGACGACAGGCGGTCCGGCATTGTCAAGCACGTCGCTCAGATGTTCGTCCCGCATGCTTTGACGTCTACATACCATAGCCGAGCTGAAAGGCTCGAAATAGTCCCCGTTTAGAAACTTCAGGCACTCGCCACGGACAAAAAAGGAGCCGTGCTGTTTTGAGCTCGCTAAGAGCTTATGCGGACCAATCAGAGGGCACAAAGTAGCCAGAAAGTCGTTCGCTAATGTTACGTTGCGCTGGTGCTCAACAGATGGATCGCGAAACCGCCTGGGGAGGACGGCAAGCTGCAGCTGACGACAGATGAGACGGAGCTCGAATTTTCTCTGAACACGTTTTTGGCAGGCGGGTCGCCAAGCAAACGGGAAGGACGCAGGGCTTGGAGGGCGATGCGGCATTCGTTTCCGTCCCTTTTTTTATCCCTTGACCCTTAAAACTCTTATTCACGCCTCGCAGGTTGCTGCTCTTTCTCGACAACTCACACCTGGCATCGCCGGCAGTGGCTGAACTGCCACATGGAGCTGCTCGCCAAGGGCAGGGCTGTTTATTTCTCCGCATACGTCCCTGTTCCGTCCCATGAATCGCCTGCGGTGATGATAGAGGTTCCCCCCTTGCTTTCGTACAACAACGTCCTGCACCGCAGCAGCCTTCTGTTTTTCTTGGCGGGCAGCTTACCGGGCGATGCCGCACTGCTTGTGACCTTTTCATGCGTCGTTCCCCAGCTCATCATCAGCACACGAACGCTGCATGGCTGTGACGCCCAGGGCTACGTTCACGTTGATGCTGGGTTTGGGGGCACGTTTGTGGCCCCATACTGGTGCAGAGATGACTGCGTCTGCGAAGGTGTTCGGCGACCAAGGACAATGGGATCCTGGGGGGGAGAGCGCCGGCCATGCGGACGATTGGACGTGGGCAGCGTCGAGGAGGGCTGCGGGGCATTGGATCTGGCATGGGAGGGGGCCGAGTTGAGGAGGGTGGCCTTACTTTTCGGCGCTCGCTTGGCGTGATGAGTGAGTTGCTTCAGGTCGCCCATACCTCAACCGCATGTAGCTACCGCGGCGTGTGTTTATGCTGCCGTCGCCACTTCTTGGTGACGAAAAGGAGCTCGTAGCCCCCACTGAGGCTCGCGCTTTCCGGGTGGGCACCTTGCAAGGCAACCGCATGATTTGCGTCGCATGTTCCAGCATGCCTGTCTCTTTTGAGTGGGCCTCGTTCACCGTGACCACCAGCGACTGTCCTAGCTGGGGGCAGGGGTGGCGGGGGTGCATTTGCTGGGCGTGCAGGTTGAATGGGGGCGGGTGCGTGCGGTGCGATTGCTGGCTGCGTGCCTTTGCCGGGGGGTTAGGCTGCAGGCTGCAGGCCTGAGGGCGAGCAAACTCATTTCTGGGGATGAGTCGGCGAGCAAGAGCTGTTTTTAACGGTCAGAACGCAAAGAAGGTGCTTCGAGGGGCTGTTTAGGGAGCAGGGCGTCGGAAGCACGGGCAGGTTGGGGAGCTGCCGCACAGACTTGTGGTGAGCGAACCACACAGGGCTGGAGAACAGGCGCGCCCTGGATGGGTGTGAGCTTGCTGCCAACCTGGCTGCCCGCCACAGCGAAAAGCTGGTTGCCTACAGGCATATCTGAGCAGTACCAGAGGCTTGGGGGTGGTGGGGAGGAGCACCGATGGAACTGCATGCGAAGCAGGCATTGGCGATCAGAGTCTGTAGCGAAGAGGCTACTCACCTTCAGGGGGAACGGCTGCGAGAGAATCAAGCTGGAAGGTGCGTGGCTCATCTGGCTGGTGAGCATTTGCGGACCGATGTCTGGCGAACATGACCTGCAAACGCTGAGCCGGAACAACCGCCTGCAGGCCGATAAGCTGTGACTCACAGGCAGGCACTTGATGAAGAAAAGCGACCTCCAGGTGTGAGGAGGTTTAAGCGGCCAGTTGGATAGCCCCCCCGCACAGGCGGGGGCAGGGGTGAGCAGCCTGGGCCCCTGCGAGGAGCTGGGTACAGGAAGCAGGGGGAGATGCAGCTGGAACCTACGTGCTCTGAGAAGCGGAACGTTCGACGGGACTTTCAGAGAGGGTGGAAAGAAAGCCGCTGCCACGCGTGCCACGGTTTGGCTTGTCAGGTGCAGAGCAGGTACTAGGAGAGGTACAAAGGGCCCAGGGCGGCCACCGCGCGTGCCACGGTTTGGCTCGTTGCGGACAGCTGGCAGCATTGAAAAAAAAATTCCGGTAGCCGCGCAGCATGGGTGTTGGGGAACGATAAGGGGAGGGGAATCCCCAGGGTTTTATACTAAGCCTTCGGCAAATGCCGTCTAGCCACGGAACGCACTTCATAAACGTACGTTATGTATATACACTCAAAGAAAAAATGGCCCAAATCCTGCTCCAGCTCATCAACCTTCAAGAAGGGGCCAGCAGTTTTCTGGCAGTGCTCTTCGTGGTGCTCCTCAAATCACCCCTTCAGTGTTGATTCCGCGGCGGGCTTGAGGCTGCGTGCGACCCAGCGGAGTAGGCCGCTGGGACAATGCGTCGTGAGCAGCGAGTACGAGCAAGATGAACAAAGAGAATGAAACGGGACCAAAAAAACAAACAAAGAATGAGGCACCGGCAGCCTCCGCTGCCAGCCCGCCGGTCGTCATCAAGCCCCCAGACCGAGCTGGGACCTCTGGATCGGCACCGATGTGACGTCGGTCCTGGAGAAGCTTGAGCCATCGCTGGGCGATGGCATCGTTGTTTGTGCACACAAGCGATTTGCCTGATCGGACGTGGCGAGATGCACCGGCGGCAAATGGGCGGTCAAGATTGCCATGGCATGCAGCGATAGTGTTGCGTTCCTCGCGCAAACTGTGGAGGATCTTCTGACATCCGAGCTGCCTGTGACGGCTGAACCTGCGCCAGAATGAGTTGCTCGGATGTTCTGCGACGATGAGCTGCATTGCGTATGCGTTGTGTGAGCGTCACCGACCGCCACGGGGGATCATGGCTGAACAGCATGCCTTCCAGCCCTCCCACTTCGTGCGGAGCGTGTTCCAGGCGTTCTCCCTGACACCTCTCGACTTCTCGTAGAACTCTGGCCAGTGCTTGATTGGAATGTTGCGGCCTATGACGCACAGGAGAACTGACTTGTCCCACTCGTGGAACAGTCGGTCGAGGTCCTTTGAGAAGCTGTTGCAGGTGGGTCGGGTACATCCCTCCTGTCGAAACTGAGCAGCTCTCCTTTTGAAGTTGAACTGTCGCACGGTCATCGCTGGAAGGGATCGGTGGCTTGGCAGTTGTGCAGTGTACGGGGTGGCGGTGACGAAATAGGCAAGCGGCGATGAACGGTGAGCGAGGTGGAGTCGCACGTCCACGTGAAGGGCACGCGGGTGCTCACCTGAGGTCTTGCATCTGGTGCTCTGACTCGGACGCTGTCGATCAGTAGAGGTGGCAGGTGTGGTAAAGGGAAACAGTGGCGATGGTACAAGGGGTGGGGTGCGGGTTGGGTGACAAGGAGTAATGGATGAAAGCGGACGAGGGAGGAATCACGGCAGGGCAGAAGGTGGCGGGCTGAGGGCTGCGCCACCAGTGCAAGACCCGTATGCGTGGGGTGGCGAGGGGCTGGGACAGCAGGCAGGCTGAGGCAGGACAGGGGGGGAGAGAAGAGGGAACGGTGCAGGGGCTGGCAAAGGACAGCAGCGATGGTGGGGCAGAGCGACAGGGGACTTGAGTGGTGGGCAGGATGCGGGAAACAACAAAGGACGCGGGCAGGTGAGAACGAGAGCAACCGTGGCAGCGAGCAAAGGATGAAGATGAGCTGGCCAGCAGTATCTTTGCCTAACGGGTTTTGCGAGCGTGGGAACGAAGAAGGGAGGGGGACGTAGGGCTAGTTTAGATGGGAAAGGGGTGCTCCACTAAGGGGCTGTTTCTTGGACGCCAACTTCCTGGCGGTCAGATGGGGGAGCAAGTCCTTGGCGGGTGGTCCTAGGAATGCAGGCTGGGTCAGAGTCGGTCGGATGGGGAATTGACAGTCGGAGGGCTTACGCCTGATGCATTCTGGCACCCAGACCATCCGTGTAGAAGCCCGGTGCAGCATGATGCTGTCGCATGCGTGCGCTTGAAGTTGAGACCATCAATTTGTGCTCGATCGGTGCAACCTCCTACTCTCGTGGCAATTCTTGGTTGCTGGTTTTTATTTCCACACATTCACTAGGCAGGCTGCGAGCTTGTTGGCTTCAAGCTGCCGATTCAATACACGGGCTCTTCCATCTACACAAAGAATCCGGGGTCCTCCCACTCCCTCCTTCTACAAAACCAAAGGAACGCTTCTAAGCAGTTGTGATACCTTCCCTGGTCCGCAAGCTCGTCCACTGCCCACTCTGTGAACTCTTCCTGGGTGTCCAAAGGGTGCTGTACGTGGAGATCGCCAATCAACTCTGCCCTCAGCGTTGGTACTTGCCACAGACAGAACACCGTCCTGAATATAAACTGGCCGAAGGGGCATGGGCTGTTTTTTCGGAAGTCATGACCCATGTGGCATATGGGACCTTCGCCGTTCCTGTTCTGATCCTGCGGTAACCCGCACGAGTAGCAGTATGCAAACTTTTGAAAAACAAACGACCGTTTGAAACCTCGGTACTCGCCAACCTTGGGCTCTCGAGGACAACACGGAAAGTCGTCCTCTACCAGCTTCCCTTCAAGGACGAAGTGGTAGGGGCATCTGCCCTTTAGTGCCGGCATGAACTTGTCCAGCTCTTTCGTGCTAGCGAGCCTCCCTTCTTTGGCTGTGTGCACCCGCTTGACCCTGCTGGAGCGGCCGCCCACATCTGGACACGAGCTGCCCTGCTGAGTTCCACGCGAGAGTGGCAAAGTCTTTTTCACCGGAGCAGACCCTGGTTGGGAGTGTGGCTGGTGATTACCAAATCAGATCCTAGCTCGTTCATCTAGACAACCCGAACCTGACGCACGTGAGGGCTATGTGTCTCACAGCTGGTGCTTGCAGAGGCCGCCACGAATTCAGCCGTTCGTCCAGCGACATCTATGGATTGACCCGAACCAAAATAACTGCTGCATGCGGATGCCCGTTCAAGGTTCGCCTCAATTGCACGTGCCTACAGGGTAACTCAACGCTGACAAACAAATGAACGATGCAGGGGACGAACCTTTCCCTTTCCTTTTTCCATGTTACTTTGTGGATTTGCGACTGTGTTGATCGTGAATTGGTGAATTTCACTGCTGGGTTCGCAAATATCGCAGGGCACCTGCCCATCCAAGTCGCCACAAGCACGTGCCATCTGCTCGCCGTCCATGCAATGTGTAGCCTGGAGAACTTTGCATTCCTTGCCATGCACTAACTTCCCGAGCTCATACACCAGGCTGTGGTCTTCCTGTGGTTTGGACGTCGGGCCTGCCCGCTCGGGGGTGGCAAAGAACATGTGGGATTCAGACCCATCTCTGCCAGCACGGCCTGCCATCTGAATCGCCATCATGAGGCTGTAGCTTGGCTTGTAGATGATGACGAATCGAATGTTTGGCCTGTCTACTCCAGTAGCAAAGGCAGATGTGCAGGCCATTAGCTTGCTCTCACCGCGGTCCCATGCATTGAGGTTGGATGCCTTGGAGTTCCCAGTTGATGGCATCTTGCTGTGGAACACCGGACAATGCACCTGTTCGGCAAATCTCTCTGCCTCTTTGCATGAGGCAAACAAGACCAGAATCCATTCGTCCACCTTCAGTCTTGAATGCAGGGTGTGCACCAATTTATACAAAGCAGACCTTGAGTCCACAGGATCGAGGTGGATCGTATGAAAGCCAATCTCAGGACGGTTCGTTGCCGACCTTATGAAGGCTGTCTTGGTATGTGAAAGCCCGTATGGTTTTACCAACGCTCCCTCCAAGCGAGGGGGGACCGAGCCTGATAGCAAGATGATCAACATGTCCATTGCGGATGCCCGTTCAGCGAGCCTCTTCCACGGTTCCCGCCGGTCGCTCGGACAATCAAGCTGATCGTGATGCTTGTCAACAAAGATGTGGGTGAACTTTGGGGTTTCTGGGTCGAGCAACATCCTGAGAGTGGAGGAAATAGTGTATTAGCATTGCTTTGAAAATGATCAGCGCAATTGCACTGCATGAACTCACTCTGTGAACGATTTGGAGCTGACATGCTCAACCTGCACGAACAGTATCTGCACATCAGGAGGGATGACCCGCGACCGTCCATAGTTGATCGCCTTGATTTTGGCCCTTTCTGCTCTCTTGCACTGCTCTTCTAGGAGTACGGTGAATGGGCAAACGACAATGAACCTGAGCTCATTGCTCAGCAGAACTGGGACCTGCCACAGCATGGACTTCCCCCCGCCCGTAGGCATGGTGATCATTGCATCCTGTATCCCTCTCATCACAATCAGAACTCCCATCATCTGGGCCTCGCTCTTTTCCTGTGCCGCAGGATTCCCAAGCAGAGCTTTCATAGCCCCTCAAATATTCTCTCTCAGCATTGCTTCTTCTGCAAGGGGAATGGGCAAAATGTTGTGAGTCACCAACATTCTACCCTGGGGATGTATCGGCATCGGCATGGTCTCTAAGCCATCCGCAGTGGTTGTCGGCCAGTGGTACGGCGGCGAATTCATCGCGGAACGCCCTTGCACACATGGTCGCGTGGGTGCCTCGTCATCAGATCCGTCTAATGCCGCGAAAACCCTGGTTCTCTTCTTCAGTCCCATAGGCCCCTTAGTATCGGCTGTCATGAACATCGGTCTCTCGTGTCGACCAGGTGGGGATATCTCATGTACACTCGATGGCTTGGGCATCCAAGGTGTCGCAGGAACCTCGAACTCATGGATGCTGCGGTGCGAATGAACCAGGTCGAGAGGCACGGTGGAGCATCGTGGGTGTGAGGTGGTCGCCAGGGCAAGGGAAGAGTGAGGAGGGTCGTCCCAATCTGCGAAGCGTTGGACAGAATCTTCTGGTGAGGAAACGTTGCTACTGGATTGATGTTTAGAAGGGATGGTCTGCATAGGCGGCTGCTGAGCCAGACTGGCTATCAAGTCTGGAGTGATGCCGATTGCCCCCAGGCTGCTCATAAGCATATCACAGACAAGTTCAGCTACCTTGATGGCCTGTACGCGTGGATCAGGTGAATTTGCAGACCTTGATCTGGTTCGAATGACACGCACAGGCTCTGGAGGCGGGTTGGGTCCCAAGCCAAGCAGACTTGACCACTCTTCGGAAAACCAGCGATGCTGAGCTAGGACGTGATTCGAGAGCCAAGGCAATGCGCCATGGATGACAGCATAGTGCGACACGTCCACCTCGGTCGAGTGGTCAGCAGACTCTGCAAGTACATCATCAACGCATGGAAAGGTCTCATTCGGCGAGATGAATTCATGGCCAAGGGTGATCATGCCCTGGCGGAACTCATTGGCTCCCCACCCACAGCCGAAAAACTGCTGGTTTCTTTTTCGCAGCCAGTCGTAAAAATGATCTGCATGGATCCTCTCGCTGTGCTCAACGCACAGATACCTGGCCAGGACAAGTCAGAAAAATGCAGCAAAAACCAATGAATACATACGTTCGATAGCACCAACGTGCCTCTGGGCCGTATACAACGTTGGCTAGAAGTGCCTGGGTTTCTCTGAGACCGCTGCCGAGCAATACTAAGAAAATATCTGCGAGAGGGGCTGACAAGAATGCGGGGATGCAGCCATCCTTTCCCTTGGCGTTTGTTGTCTTGCTGTACCTGTTGATTACGAGGCATTCCTTGCCTTGGAACATGAAGTTTCATTGGCGATCTGCGTTTCGTATCTGGAGCTGCAGGAACTGAGTCACCCTTGTGGACAGCTGAAGGCCAACGTAAAGCGCATGTACGAAGTGACCCCAGATAGCGTCAGCATGGTCCAGGAATTTCTGGATCGCCAATTTGTTCCAAACTCATTCCCGTTCACTGTTAACGGCACCCAGCCTGTATCGTTCGACTGCTGACAGAAAGAAATCGTACCTCCTCTTCCTGAATGGGTCCTCTTCAAGAAAACAGTAGCCTCTTTGGGTGTTGCTGAGGTTTTCTGCAATAGAATTTCCATGCAAAGCAGGCCAGGCAGCGTCACCACTAAGGGCAAGGAATGAATCTTTCGCCTCTTTCAACAGGCGTTGAATGCCTGCATGAAGAAGCTCAAGGCGGAGGGTTTTCCCGTGAATCGATATCCAAGCATATCCTGGATCAACAAATACGTCGGGGTCTTTAACCTGGCTGAATGTGAGGGACGACGCAAGCTGCTGCAGCTCCCAAATTGAATTAAACAGCGTCGGTATTCCCAACCTGAGCACCTCGTCATACAGCCTCCCGATATGTCTGGCGCAGTGAACAAAGGTAAGGAGGGGTGACGTGCAGGAGGTGAGAACCTACCCCAGGACATCCCTTCTCGACGGCTGGTCAGATTGGCAAACACTTTCATACAGGACAGTGAGGCGGCAGAAGTACTTCAATTTTGCCAGCAATGGGGTGAGATCGGATGCCTGGATGAAGGACCCATCATCACGAAGTGCCATCAACCAGATGAAGTGCTGCATGGGGTTCCCCCAGTCAGCCTGGCTCCTTGAATCCAGAGTATGTACCAGCAATAAGCAGAACACCTGATACGCGGTTACAGCGTTGAGTAGCGTGCCCTCGGTACCCTCCTTGGCATTGATCCCTAGGTTGTCTATTAAGATCTCCAGGAAAGGAGTTTGGTCGTCTGTAAAGCCAAAATCGAAACGTAGTTCGTGCCCCTTTGCTTTCCGAATCATCGCCCGGACCATTTGGATGAACAACGTGCCATACATGTGGTTCTCATCGGGCAACATCCTGAAATGCATCGACCTGGCCATTGCCCATTTATGAGTCAAAGTGATCCTGAGGTTTCACAGAAGCGAAAGGGAGACTTACTGCTGTGGGCTGAGGTTCGCACCATTCACGAGCACCTTCGCCAGCATAAAACGCTGGGGGTTGTTCTCCAGCTGTGCTTTCGCCATCTTGTGGTGAAGCTTCACCGTCCGTTCCAGAGAGACGAAGATTCCATTTTGCTCATGTGTGGTGTGCTCATCCTTGATGCCCCGTACCAGCTTCCTCTGCATGGCATCCTTGCGAGTCGTCGGCAAAAAGAGGTCCCACAGCGTCATCCTCAAAAGCGGGGGTCGATCCCGATCAGACTGCTGAGTGACGACCTCATCAGTGCTGGACTTTGGCAGAAATTCTCGTTTTAGGTATGTGCGTATGTCGATGTTGGACGATGGTGTGAGCATTTCATCCACCTCGAAATATACACGGCTGGTGCTTTGGAATAGTACCTGGACGGTGGACGGGCAATACAACGCGTTGCTTGTGAGTCCCTTTCCATGCTTCTCTCGGCCATGCTTCAACATCGTCTGCATGTCACAAACGCTATAATTGCAGCTGGCAGCAGCGCAGCAAGTTAGACCAGATACAGGGGGAGCAACTCCCTGCACCGGCGGCCCGCCAGCCTTTGGAATGCAAACCTCCTCTGGTCTCTCATAGATCTTGTCTTGAGAGCATACTTCGTGTAGCTCGGCCTTCTCCGCCCTCGACATGTTGTGACCATGCTTCGCTTTCAGATGGCCTCCTGCTGCTGTGGATGTTAGAGCCACCCCACATTCACGGCAGATGAGGACGAGCAGCCGACGGTGAACCCATAATCCCAAACAATCGAGGATCCCAGACCCCTTGAGGTAATCTACGTGTGGTTCCAGCTCGACACCATTCTCGCTGCAGCCACCTGAAGGTCTGTCAACAAATAGGTTCTTCTCCCTGAAGCCATCCTCACTCACCAACGTCTTCCATGCAAGAGCTGCAGGAAACTTCAGCCCTCTGCACCTTTTTTGCTGCAAAGGACAAACATTAATTAGGCGCAGTGCATCCAGAGTATTACCAGAGGTCGCATACCTGGAATCAGCATGGCATTCTGAGCAACCCCGCGCATGATGAGGGAAGCAGCGGTGGGTCTTTCGAGTCCTTTAAACGTTGCCAGTGATGAGAGAATTATCGACGGGGCACAAGGACGCATCAAGCTTACCATCCGACCTTGTCACATCCCGACCTACATGGAATACGTTGCCTGCATCATGCTCACTTGTGGTCTCAACACATTCGGTCCCATCGACACCCCCAGTGTTGACAGAGAGGGAGACCTTGGGCCCAATAACTATCAGTGCATGAGATCAGCGTGGCTGAGAAACCAAAAACCTGAGGCAAATCGAACACACCGTCTGTGGCTTCCTGGCATGCTTCAACCTCCGCTGGCCTTGGTATGTTACCTTCCGCAGCCTCAAACTTGGCATCATGCACCTTTCTGAGGTGGGTTTGGAAGTCGTCTCTATTGACGTAAGCCTTGGAGCAGAAGTTGAGCGGGCACTCGAGTCGACCATTCTTGCGGACGGCCTTGTACACCCTTCCATCCTTCTCGAACGGAAGAGGAGGTGTATGTCTGTTATAGCGATGCCGACGAAGGTTTGTCGTGGGAAATGATTCAGAGCAATCCACACAATGATGAGACCCCAATGGGGCCATGGCAACGAGGAGAAGTTGGTACGGTATCTCGAGAGTGAAGCAGCAACTTCGACAGCTCAATATACTCCAGACACCCGGCCGCTCAGCTCCTCCAATTTCACTCATGATGTGAGATCAGATCAAGATCTGAGATCTTGAGATTGGATCTGCTCCGAGATTTCGGTGACACGGTCACGTGGGCGTAAACTGATGCCCGTCCTCTCCTCCATGCTCCCCACCAGCTCACTCCTCCCCCAGCCTCCCCCCCTTCTCTTCTTACATCGCTCCAACCCACTGTACCCTTCCTCAACTAAGTTTTCAGCGCTTTACCCAGCCTCTGTGTGGCATTCATGCTGTCAACGTCCTCTCGGCTCTTGCAGTGCCCAGGCCAAGTCATCGACGTTGGCAGGTAGCCAGAGGCCAGAGAGCGCTGGCAAATCCTGCCCCACTCATAGCTGCCATCTTCCTTTGTCATAGCTTGTTGTTGCATAGCTGCCACGATTGTATACCTATGTAACCCCACTTGTTCTGCGGGAGTGAAATCGCCTTCATCATCGTCCGTCACAGACTTATCCATACCTTTTTCGGCTTAGCCCAGGCTGTTCGCAGGTACAGAACTAGTAGCACTCCAACTTCAGACAGAAGTAATATTAGCTGCAATTTTCTTGTAGTCCAAATGCATAAATTACGTAGTATTACAGCCTGGTTGACTATTGAACGACGCACTCGTTTAAGGGTCGGAAGGTGCCCAGCCAGGACGTGGGTGTGTCAAGTGAATCAGGAGGTGTCCTGACAGGGCGGAGGCACATCGATGGGTCAGGATGCGACTGAAGGAGACAGGGGGTGGGACGAATGAACCAAGGGTTCAGAATCCGCCAAAAGGAGGTGGGGGTGCATCGAACGACGGATGCGCTTGTAAAAGGGCAGGCATGGTGAGGGTGGGGGCGATAGTGTACGAGGGTGAGGCCAACGGCGATGGTAAGGAGTCTAAGAACGCACGAGGGTGGGGCTGCGTGGAGACACAGGGTGGTGGTGGAGTCGTTGTCGATGTGTTCATGGTGGTGGGAATGCCTGGTGGATGCGTTATCGCCATCACCGCCGTCATGTGCCACCCTGTCGTTGGTGACAATATAGCGGTGCGTTGTCATCAAAGATACGGTCGCGGTAGTGTATGTCGTTGCTGTCATCATGTGGACGCTGCGTTGGTGCTGGCCCTATCGCCATCGATAACGTATGGCGGTGGTGGGGGGAAGGGCATTCGGAAGTGAGGGCGCGGGTGAACAGGTACGTGTGAGGGTGGGAGCATGGGTGGGAGCATGGGTGGGAGCATGGACGCGGGTGGGGGGTGTGAGGCGGGTGGGGGGTGTGAGGCGATGGGGATGAGGCGAGGACGATAACGATGGCACGCGAGGACGTCCAAGGGGGGGGCAAGGGCATGGGCGTGGGTGTGTGGGCATGAAAGCACAGGGGGAGGGCAAGAGCAAGCTGAACAAGGGCAAGAGGCACGCAAACTTGGACGACAACACGACGTCAGCTTCCAGCATGCTTTCTTACATTGCTATGCCATGCTCACAAGGGCAAACCATAGATCGGTTGATAGTCGACACAGGCCAGGCCGTCCACCTGACGGCGAACCCACCCCATTCAAAGTCTACATGCTGCTTTCACAATCCATGGTCAAGAAAGCATCAGATTATTGAGACATTTCAATGAGAAATTGTTCATGATGCATCCGGGTGGGCCCATCTATGAAGGGGATGAAAGAATCAACAGATCGGATAGCGATACAAAATTAAAGCGGCTTTCCAGAAGTTGGGCCTCATTGAGCGTGAGAAGGAAGAAAAAAAAAAGGTTGGTTCGTAACCGAACATGCAGCACAGCATGCCGCATCTTGTGATGCATGGGCGAAAAGATTTTATGCACCCTTGAGTTATATCCAGCACCCTATCTGTCACACATCATGACAAATGTGACAGCCATGATACAGCTACGCATGTGTGCCAAAGGGTTGGTGACTTGGGTGGGTGATGAATGCATCTTAGGTGGTCTGTCGGGCATGGAGAAGCTCTTCCCAATGAAGGCTAATGCGGAAATGACGAAGATGTGTCAATAAGTTGAGTGGAAGGTCTGATGAGGCGTCTCCGTGCTGTAAACATGCCTCCATGAGTTTCTCACAAAGATCGATGATCATCAATGATCTCGTTGTTGTCCGTTCTTCATTCTCGCATACCTCTACTGCTGTACAATAGCCCCAAAATCCATACATTCCATGACATACCCCTCCGAAAGGTGCGGGATGGGTACCTGACTATGCTCCCACCTACCCACCGTGGCCCGCCATGCTGCATAATATGGGCCAATCGTGTCAATGCGTTATGCATCATTCATTATTATCCAATTTTCCACTGCCCCAAAATGGGATCCACAAAACCCTATTCACTATGAGATGTATGCACTGTTACCACATGCATTATGAGACAGCGTACTGTACTGCGTTTTTCCCAATCGATCGATAGTCGCCAGCGTTTGTATCGACCGCGGGCATCAAATACGAGCTTTCATGACCGCTTGAGAGCTTTGTACACCAGGGTACTGTATAGTTTTTAGGTACGTTGCTTATAATTTTATTCTACAGTACCGGCATGCATGTTGGACATTGGCCCTGGATATAACTGACCAAAGTGCCTTGCGTGACTCTACTAGTAGAGTTGTGGTGTTCACGCTCCATACGGATCGTAGCAGCAGGGCCCAACGTAAAGATTCAGGTCTCGCCTCGAACTAAAGAACCCAGAACTACACTGGAATCTTGGTGAAGTCGATAGATAAAAAAGCTACAACGACCGTCCGTTTCGTACAACTGAGACGACACAGCGCTCATCACCGGAGTCATAGTATAAGGTAATAAATGAAAGCTCTCATGACTGAAGAAAGCCGATCAGTACATCAACGGTTGTAAAACGGGGCAGACTCACAGCGCAAACATCGTAGAACAACCTCAAGCTGTGGTTGCACACTGCATGGAGGTACCTCGAAGTAACGGTAGTGCTTCCCGGATGCTTCAACGGACTGTGCTGGGAAACCAACTGCCTGATATCCTTCTCGGAAAGGTACTGATGCAGATGCGTCTCACACTCTTCGTGTAATTCTTGAGTACGAAGAAGTAGTCTTGCTAGCACGTATTTTTCCCCCATGGTTTCCTTGAACTGTTCTACCAACCCATCCAGCGATCGTAGGGATGTGAGAGGAGCTAGCAACTGATAGCGCGTAAGCATAATTTACCGTGTTAGAACGGATGGCGGACAACAATACGGTATGAACTTTGCGTGGACCCATGGTAGCCGCTGGGAGGTCCCACGTGCACAGGAGGCTGGCAAAACGGCGACATGTGAGTTGCAACAGGCTTGGTGCAAAGCGCAGCAGGAAGTTCTTCGGGGAGCACTGCTGGGGACGACATCACGATTCACAAAAAAAGGTTCTATACAGATTTTTTACACAATATAAACCCTACTTACTTGGACCGTGACAGGGGTTGAAACGTTGATGTCACAGCTGACAAGAGCCATATTACGCCACAGCAATGCTGACCAACTCAAAATGACTCGTCCACACATTCCCGCTATGGTAGCAGTGGATTTGGCAGAGGTTTGGAAGGTTTGAACTTAGTATTCGTTTATCCCTGGACTCGTTTTACAACCAAGAAGCTGATGTGGCATTCAGTGGGATCCAGCTCTGGAGGGTCTTACTGCAGTTAGTTTTTATGGCACCATTGCTACCCATGTCCTCGGCAAAGATGCGCCGCCCAGGTCGTCGGTAGTGACGTGCAGCCATGGCTTCACCTACCGGCACCTCGTCATGGTGGGAAGTGTGTTGGTGGTAGTCACCGCCATGTGTTGTTGCCCCCCACCACGATGACAGCCCACAGTCACGGCATCATAGGTGTTGTTGTGATGGCGGTGGTCCCTACGGTGCTGTCATCATCGCTGCCCCATGCCACGGGCAGACGTCACTGCTACCGGGAGGTGGTGCCCTCATCACCGTCGCTGTGGAATCGGCGACTCGGTAGGCGTGAAGAGCAGGTGCAGGCGCCAACGACATGCAAGGGAAAAAGGATGCAAGAAAAAAGGGATACGGCGAGCCGCCAGCGATGTCACGTGGGACGTGCTGCGGGTGCCTATGACGGCGACTGACGAGATCAGTGCTGACGAGATGATGTGCAGACTTACTGACCAGTTAGGGTTACAAGATGGACACGCGACCTCGCTGCCTCAGGACAACTCTAACTTTCTTGCTGACCAATTAGGATTACAAGCTGGATGTATGAGCTCGCCGCCTCAGGACCAAAGCTAACTTTCCAGAGCAGCGCGCTGTATTATTTATTCGGCACACCTTTGAGTTTTTTTTTTTTCCATCCAGCGCACATTCCGATGTCGGAGGGGACTGACCTCAACAGCTTTACTCTCAATCATTTCAACAGCCACCTTCACACCGATCCTGGTCCGGCACTCGGACCAACTAGTAAGCACCAAACCATGAAATTCTCAACACCCCTCACAGCCATGTAAATTTGCAGGTGAAGTCCCGTCAACAGCTGTGGGAGGCAGATCGCATCTCCACTGTCACTCAAGTCTTCCCCCTGTTGCCGGTATCTCCCCAGAAAGTATGCATTGCAGATCTATCTGTGCGTTAGCTTATGGTCGTCTTTAATAGCCAGGTTCCATTTGATTCTCCATGAGTATGCATCAGACTGGTCTGCCCTTGTCCGTGACTGCGCAAACCGGGTTTCCTTCAACCTTCTGGCTGGAATCCTCCAACCAGTCGCTTTTTTGTCACCAGACAACGTTGCTGATGCGGTTAATCAGACCGTCCAATGGCGACATTTGATGGAACAGAACCTGGAGTGGGCTCCAAGTGAAGGTGTTGTATTTTTATCTTATCGAATCCAGCTCAAAACCTCGCTCATCGTTGATCAAACAGTTTCAGGTTTGACTGTCGGCCCGTGGATGCCGAACTTTTCCACCAGCTTTCATGACGGGACGTTTGTGGAGCTCCTCAACACTCATATCTCCCAGGTCCCGCCACGTTCTTTATGCATGTTAGGCAATCAGTCCATCGTCTTCTCTCACCTGATCCCCAGCCACACCCCTCATATGTGTACCCCTGCGAATGCTTCCTGCCCAGAATCGTGACGGAGACCCGTATTCGGTGGGTGCGATTGTTGCTCAAGTGGAGCCCACTTTGGGGCTTTTTTCATTGGCACAAAATTGTGCATGTTTCTTCTGGTATCGAGGTATGTCCACAACCGTATGTTGTTCAGGAACCGTCTGACATTTTTAAAGGTTGTTTGGTTTGCTGACCCGGTGATGTGTGAGATCATCACCCACACGTTACGGGCACAGAACTCGCCAGGGTGGTTCACCGTCATGTTACAGCAACATCCCCCTTCGGTTGAATGTACGCCCATCATACCGGGGACAATTAAAGTCATCAGCTTCGTGCTCGCCGTGGTAAGTCACGTTCATTTCCACAACATCACCCGAGTACTGACTGTTGCAGCTGGCGATCGAACTGGAGGACGTAGTTGAACCCGAGGGCTTTAGGGCGATGAGCACATATGTTGAATGCTTCGCCGTACTCAGGAAGAGCATAGCAGAATTCTTAACAGCCCTAGATCAAAATGCAAACAAGAGGCTCCAAGAGTGTGGTGGTGGAGAGTCGGCACGCCTGGGACTTGACTTGCTGCTGAATTTCAGTGCACTCTCTAGCCCCCCCACCACCTTCTTCAAGATGGATGAGGCGCTCGATGTTGGGGCAGAATACTAGCAAGATTGTTTGTCGCACATGTTAACTCAGTAGCTCTTCTGACAATGCCAGCTGTTTTCTATAAGCATCAGGGCAAACGATCTGGATAGGCTCCTCCATCTTGGTCCCCGTTGAATGAGTTTAAATAAACCATCAACTCCCTCGGCAGTTCCCCAGTACGAAAACCACTTCAAACGGCTTAGCATGATACATGACCACAATCACCTCACCGCATCATCGTGGAATGGGGAGCGACCGTAACAAATGCAAGAGATTGATGACCGCAAGGCGATGTGTTGGCCAGGACGCACCCTACGCACTGTGACATGCATTCTAGCGAAATGCAGTGCATACCTGCAACCAAAACTACACATGTAGAAATGCATGATGTGCCCTTCTTCTGTCAGCCAGCGTTGAGGGTTGAATGTCTTTGGATCGGGGAAGATCCCTGGGTCTCATGAGATCGCCCTTTGGCACAAGAGTTAGTTCTAGAGAGCATGCGGTGTACAGTCCCAGAACGATGCAACAAATGTTGGAAGAACCCCTACAATGTACTTCTGTCATTTCCAACCACCTCATCCAGCTTTTCTTGGACTTGTGTTTGCACGTCAGGATGACAAACTGCCACCATGATCATCATGCTGATTGCACATGATGTCTCAAACAACAGTTACTCAGGCCATCCGGGCATGTAGAGGGCAAAAACATATGGCGTCTGAATCTGCACCGAAGAAGGTGCCGGCCAAAAGAGGCCATCTCATCCTACGATGACTGACGGTCACGAGCACACTTGAGGAGTGTCTTTCCAAACGAGTTGTCAGCCCTATTTGCAGCCTAGAATCACACGCTGATCAGCAAACCCACAAAAATGAGAAAATTGCCTGGTCTCCTCAGCTGTTCGTTCAAGGAATTCTTGGGAATGTTGGAGGAGGCCATGGATGACAAGTCTCAGTTGCTTAGTCCTGTTGTAGTAGTAGTTGCTGGACGTTCACGGTGCTGTATACCCGGTGTTGACTGTTGCAATTTACGTCTGGGTGAAAGATGGTGAAAATGCAATTGACATCAGTGCATGCAACGAGTGGATGGCTCATGGTGTAAGTAACATTGCCAGTGCCAATGCTCTGACTAACTAGAATGTTTGTAGACATTCCACAAAAACGAGAAAGTTGCCCGGTCTCCTCGGCTGCGGTGGATCGCACAATGTCATTTTGGGCTCGATCTAGTTGGTCCTGGAAGATGCCAGCTTGTATTCATGAAACACCTTAAACTGTTGACCATAGCCAGGCATGTATTTCAGCCGTGGCACACAATCCACAAGGTACGCTCTTGGCCGCAACGCGATGCCAAAGTTTGCAAGTGCTTGCCAGATACTACGCACCATCTTGCCCGGATTGTCATGGGGTGTCGGTGATTTCTTGCCGTATGTTGTACGCAAAACGTCCTCGACAGAATGCTTAACATACACCCATATGTCCCAATTAGCCCACCAGCTCACCTCAATACGAAATAGAGTAGTGAGCAAATATGGATGCGTACCGTTGCGCATGCATCATGTGTCATTTTGGGTCGCTTAGAATATCGATGACGACCTCCTTTGCTCTCTTCATACGTTTGCGCCACCTTCACTTGAAGATGCGTGTGCGCTGTTCGTCCCAGGTGGCGAAACTGTTCTCCTGCAGGTGCAAGGAGAAGCTGCATGCTGTGTGAAAGCATCTCCACTGCTGCGATCTGGGTCCATCTTGTAATCCTAATTGGTCAGCAAGAAGGTTAGAGTGTGTCCTGAGGCGGCGAGCTCATACATCCAGCTTGTAATCCTAATTGGTCAGCAAGAAAGTTAGAGTGTTACGGTTTTCCATGACGCTACGTTAATTTTCTTCTTTGTCATCATTCGGACTCTTTTGTCTCCTCACGATGGGACAGCCCCATCTGATGTCTTCCTATTTCACCCTACGATGCTGTATTGTCACTCGGCGACTCTTCCCGAGTATGACTTCCGTTCCGTCCCGCTCGCTGCTCCTTCCGCTCTTCCTGACAGCGGGACCCCGTTCCCTTTCCGGTTCTCCTTCGTC
>JBBPJL010000376.1:0-19013 GCA_038088675.1 Xanthoconium separans | reverse complement strand
AGCCCTATGGACCCTATAGCCATATTGGGCATGTTTCACCTCTTTGATCCTATTGATCCCGTTGATCCCTTTGCGCTCTTCTCGACAACAGGACTCCTTTTTGATCCTATTCGTTCCTTCCCAATGGGAAGCCTGTTTGATCCTATGGATCACCCTTTGCCTTGATGGTCCGTGCACCACTTAGGATAGTATATATAGAGGTACTTTGGTTCTCGAGTATCTCTAAGCTAGTTCTACACCTGGATACCTGCCTGTATCACTACTGCACTTCGGTGCCTCTTACTCGCAATCCTATCCTTGTCTAATGGTGTATTGGTAGAGGGAACCCTCTAGAGTCTCATCCACTCTACGACTTCGCCTCTATTTCACGACCTTTGTCTTTCGGCTCTTCGAGGCATTAGTTTGCGCTTGAACCCTCAAGACTCCTCTTCGGTCTCGCACATCTGCGCTTGACCTCCTATACACAAGGGACGGTACTCCACAGGGCCGGTTGGCTCGCAGTACAAGGTTGTATCACTGCTCACTTCGTCTCTCTCTCACTTGTACGGTTGCGACTAACTTTGCTAGGGCATCGGCTCGCAGTAAGCGTAACACAGTGGTAGACTGAAAACATTGCCCTTTCGTGCCTGACTCACCATCAAGTGATGTAGCATGGGTGACACATCAACAATAGACTGTAAATCCATGTATGTCAATGGGTCCTGCATCCTTTGGCATTCCAGGAGGGTGCATCGACGCTCTTGCCTCATGAATTGCTCTTCCACATCCTTCTTGTTTGATAATGTGTACATCTTCTTGATTATACGGTGGGCTAGCTCACCCTGCTGAACAATCATTTACATTAAGTATGGTGCAAGTGCAGGAAGAGAGTAGTAGCAGACTCACGACTTGGGTGGAGTATGAGTCCATGGTGCCAAATGGCTTTATCATGTTGACATAGTCACATAGTGCATGAAATTTGTAGGTGTCAAGGTTCAACATCTTAGGAAGCGAGGTTGATTGTGGTTCTTTCTTTCAACAGCCAGCAGCATGCTCAGCCATTTCTCTCCTCTGCTGTTGCGCTGCTTCCTTGGGTAGTTCATAGGTACAAAACGTGCAGCATGTGTGCCATTGGAAATGATGCAACTCATTGCCAAGGCACCGTAAGGATTGTTGAAGGAACTCAAGGGAATCGTCTGTGTGAGTCCGAAGCTTGGCCAACACATGCCATTCGCAGAGTCGGAATAGAAGGACTTGAATGGTCAGATCGTGGGCAGGAGGGAAAAGGTCTTCAAAGACTGGAATGGCACATTGGAGAGCATTTTCAAAGAACCACACTGGTCACTGGCTGGTGTCTGTGACATCTGGTGGAAAACAGCAGATGGTGCTTAGACTGAAAGGAGAGATCTGTGAAAACCTAAGAGTATGTTAGATTGCCTTGTGGAAAGGTCCTGAGCTTACCACTCATTGAGTATCTCAATTCTGCAAGGATCAATAGCATGCACAATCCGGAGTAAGTGTTTCAGAACATTCTTCAAGACTCCAGCTTTGAACTCATGCAACAAATCCACGACCAGGTGCGCAGAGATATCGAAACCCAAGGGTGATAATCGCTTGAAAAAAGAGTTCTGTGAGGCACAGTTAGCTCACCAACAGCGTAGAATTCATCGGTGGAGTGTTCATACCACAGTGGGAACCAGGAATTCGGATTTGGGGATTGTCTCCACAGTCACACCACTCAAAGGTTTCCCATACATATAAATTGCTCACCAGGCAAGTCTGATCTTCTCAAGAAGGTAAGTCCTGGCATGAGACAATCTGGCCTTGAGGTCTCTGACAAATCCTGTGCAATGGAACATTGATTTTGGGACCAGGTAGCGAGGACATGGGCAGAGGCCTTTATCCTGAATGGTGGTGAGAAGGACCCTGCATAATGTTCGGCATCGAGACCACAAGCACACGAACAATGATGCAACCACTCACTTTTCCGGATAGTTGGCAGAGTAAGTAAATATTCTTGGATACACTCTCCTCAGGACTCCATCAAAACATTTCATAACAATGCCATTCTTGTAGGCATTGACGAATTCATCATCAAGTAAAATCTTCCAGATTTCCTGAATAAGTTCTTGCTTGCAATGACACAGAAGCTTACAGTTGTTCTTTTTCTGGGGAGTAGAGGAAATGAATTTCTTGATGGACTCTGGCAGCTGATTGCTACAATAAACCTTCCGAGCAGGCGAGGCAATGCAATCAACATATGGAAGGTATGAATGCAATTGGATGACAACATCCTGACTGTGGATTGGCTCGAGCATACTTGGAGAGGTTGCCAAAGAAAAGGTAAAGAGGCCACGCGGACGTATGACCAAACTGTGCAAGTTGAGTTGAGTCAGACCAGAACATGAAACCTGCAATCACCCTTTCCAACTTGCAGCTGTTATTTCTTTGCTGTTTCATAATCTCGTCTTGGGCTTTGTTCCATACATCAGAAGCGTAGAGTTCATTGTAGACATGCTGCTCACAACCAGTTACTGGGGACTTCCAGAACTTCTTAAATGGCATGAGATGGAATTTCTTTGAGGATGCTTCTGCAAATACCGCGCACACAACGTCCGAGATAGGTCTGTAGCGAAATCCATCCACAGCGACTGTTCTTCCATTACCTTTCCCTTGTAGGCATGGATATTTCAATACTTGTGCATTGCCACCCATCAATCCCAAAAGGATCGCCATCAGGGATCTCGTTCTGAGCAACATCCAGACAACTGGTCTCCATGGATGCATTAAATTTGTCCAAGTCATGGATGTCGAAATCTGGGGCTTGGAGGACCTCATGGACTAGCTGAGTAACTTCAGAGTTGAACTTCTGGGCACTACAACTCTCCTTCCACCTCATGAGTCACCAGGTTGACATATTGGACCAGGGCCAGGGCGGGGTGTGGTCAACATGCTCCTCATCTGCTACATTGGTGGGAATGGCCTCACTAGTTTGAGTTAACTCTTCCACAGAGAGGAACGACTTGGGGTCATACGATGGGCGATGGCGATAAGCACGGGTGATACCAAACCTGTTGAATTGTGTACAAAAGGAATCGAAAATGTGGAGAATAACCCTCAGCAAGATGGGACAGGAAGGGAAGGGAGGCTGAGTGTTGGTCATGGGTATCAAAGGATCTGGCAGAAAGTCTCGAAATCTGGCAGGGAGTCATTGAATGCATGGTGGAGGGTGCTGCTTGGGCTCAGGAGTAGAGCCATCAAATGTAGATTGTGTGGGTGGCCAAAGGGGGGGATCAGATATGGGCTAGAAAGAACCTGGAGTATCTTCATTGTTGGTATTTGGGCATTGCATTAATGCAGCCTGGAGGAGGGTCTGAGCAACAGATGTCATACTGTGAAAAACCTGGGGTCGCACCTCATCAACTAAATCAGATGAGTTGTCCTTGCTAACTACCAATGCATTTGGCAAACCTGCGCCCTGGGGTTGAAGTGAGTGTACTGGCCATTTGAGTATGATCAGCACGTACTTGTAAATCACTAGCGTCCTGTCTGACCTGCTTGTTTGGAGGCTCCTCAGTCAAGTGGAAGGTTGTATTAGCTCGAGAAATCCATTCTGCCTGGGCTGGTGCATAAATTTGGCATGTTGCTCAATGTTGCATTAAACCTTTCCTGAACTGGAACGTCCAGGGGCAATTGGAATGGCACTTCAAGAAAGAGGACATCAGTAGGAAGAGGTACACATGCACTATAACGAGGGTATAATGCATTAGGGTTCAAATGTCCCATTGAAGTAGGATGTTTGGAGGGAAGTGACCTGGCCAAGTGACCAGGGTTTTAAGAGGGTCCCATCACAGCCTAAAACAAGTCACGCAAATCAAAACAATGGATTTGCATGGAATCATTAGTACTGACTGCATGCACTGCTATAGGTCTGGTTTGGAAGCAGTGGTAGTGGTGGCGAGAATAATATCGGCTTCCCTGTGTGTAGGCTTCAGGCAGAGACTTATCGTCAAAAAGTGAATGGACATACCTCGCCAGGTGACCAAAGGGGAAATCAGGTGGTAGGGCTTAGAACATACAAGGACAGATCAATGGGAACAATTCAAGAGAGCAAAAGCAAAGCAACAGCCTGAGCATGTGGGTTACATCAAAGGACAGCACACTGTCTCTATTACAGTTTTACCTACGGCACGTTTACCTCTACTTCGGACTCATTCTCTCCTCATGATGGGACCGTTCCCATCCAATGTCTTTCCAATTTCTCCTATACAACGATGTATTGTCACTCAGCGACTCTCGTCGAGTATGACTTCCTTTTTGTTCCGCTTGCTGACGTTCTGCTCTTCCGGACAGTGGAACCCCATTTTCCTTCTGATTTCCTTTCATCCTAGACGTTCCGACTAATGGAACATTTTACCTTTCCTATGGGACCTGATGGTCCATGCTAGATTCTTTGTCGTATAAATGCTTGAGCATTGTATCCTGTAACACTAATCTAGTTCTACGCAATAACTACCACGTTAACTGGAGTTCCTCTAGCTCGAAGTCGTTCTCTTCTTGCTTGAGTCTCTCTCTTTATTTCTCCTGTGAAGAACTAGGACTTCACGTTGACACAAGAGGACCCTTCCTTTAGGGTTGAGTGCGACATCGACAACTTCGCTCTACTTAAGTCGTTGACTATCAAACAGGCTTAGTGCTTACTCTTACCTCATTCTCTACAACTGAGTTAACTCCAGTTTTCACGGTAAGCGTAACAAAAGAACTAGATTTCTGATCAGGCCCTGTTCCTTAACAGAAGGCCTTGCCCATCATATCATGGTTTTGTGCCCCCTCGTCTTCCCCCGAACCCAGTGTGGATCCTTCCTCCTCCTCCACACGTAGGTTACCAGACCTCTGGAAATTACCTGACAGTCACCCAGATTATCTTCCCCTCCCCCAGAGACTTAGCTCTCTTGAAGAGAAAGCTACCTACAAACGAGCTCAGGAAAGAGTAGCAGCACAGAACCTCAAGGAAGGAAGACCTACTCACGCCCTCCCACCTCGACCCTTCATACCAGCCACACTCGTAATCCCAGCGGCATACCCTGAGCCACCCCCCAACCAGTCTCTGAATCCATTGAGGAAGAAGAGGACAGATTCGGCCCCATCCATTGGTCCGCTCCAGCTTCTCCAGTTCGACCCGAATGAATTCCCCTTCCCCCTGACCCTAACTCCAACTCGGAAGACGAGATGCCCGAACTAAAAGCCAGACTACCCAATGAATTCTCCGGAAACAGCATAGACACCAACTGGTGGCTCCATGCTATGGATGCGTACTTCACCATCAACCCAAAGTACAATGACGAAGCAAAATTTGTCACTGCCCTGAATAGGATGAGTAAGGGCAAGGGAAGAACATTCTCTGAAGGATACTATGAGCACATGGCAAAGAAACTAATCCCAGAAGCTGACCAAACCTGGGAGAAGTTCAAAGCCGATTTCCAGAGCATGATGTCCATCCACGACGAAGCATCTTCAGCAAGGAGGAAACTCTATGCCATCCGCCAAGGACCTAACACTGAGGAAGCATACAACAAATTCGCTTCTGAATTCAAACTCTTGGCAGCACAGTCTGGCATTATTGATCAATCCGCTCTTTGTGAAACCTTCAGTCGAGGAGTTCACAACGACCTTATGGAGAAGGTCTTGGGTTCCAATGAAGAACCTCTTATGGTCAATGCATGGATCAAAGCGGCCAGGAAATTTGCCCACCAAACTGAGCGCATCAGGGATATCCGAGGCAGGAGACCCAGATTTGGAGGATATGGAATAACCTCCACCCACACTCATGACCCCAACGCCATGGACGTTGACTACATTCAACTCTCCCCTGTAGAGAGGGCCAAACTCATGAGAGAGGGTAAATGCTTCATATGTAAGAAGCCGGGTTGTTCTACCAGGAACCACAAAGATAACCGAAAAGGATCCAGAAACTGGAGATCCAGACCTCAATCAGACAAACCACTACCACGTCCTCCCATATAGATTCGGATCATCAAGGACAAACCCATGGAGAAAGAGGAAAAGAATGAAGCAATCAGGATGATAGAACAACTGGTTGCTAAAGGACATGGAGTAAAAGAGATGGCAGAATCCCTTCAAGAGATCTATCTAGAGGATCCACCAACCTATCAAACCAAGGAAACCCCCATGGAAGGGATCAATCAGACCTGGACCACGCCAAAGAAAAGCGCTAAACTCTCAGAAGAAAGGGTAAAGCAGAGGCTCAAGGATTTTTAAACAGGCGCCAAGGACCGACTACTCAAATGCCTAGAATGAACCCCATTGTAACTACTATAGAGGAAAAGTCAATTTTAATACCTCTACAAGTATCTGCAATGGGGGGAGTTCATGTCAGACAAACCACTGCCTTGATCGACTGTGGAGCAACATCCTGCTTCATGGATGAAGCCTATGCACGACGAAACCGATTCCCTTTCTTCCGACTTGCTGAACCTCGAGAAGCATACAACGCGGATGGAACTATTAACAGATCCAGGACCATTCGCTACTGCACCCAAGTAACCATATATTCCAGGAGTTCCCCGAAACCAAGACTTCTTCATTGTATGATGCGGAAAACAGAACATGATTCTGGGAATGACCTGGCTCACTGAAGTCAATCCCCTTATCGACTGGTCCTCTGGAACTGTAGAAATAAATGGCGATCCTCATCTCCCCTCTCGATGACAGCCTATACACCAACAATACCTTTTAAGAGCTATGGGACTAGATATGGACAATCACATCAAACATCGCATTTACAAAAGAAAAGGACTAGGAGAATACCTCCCAAAGAAGGAGTGGATACGTTGAACCACTCTTTCAACCCAGCTCGCTCAGGAAGCTGGAACAAAGAAAACCAAGCTTCCTAGGGAATATGAACGGTACAAAAAAGTCTTCGAAGAACCATCTAGCAAATTACCTCCCAAAAGAGCCTTCAATCACAAAATTGAACTCACTAAAGATTTTGTACCCAAACGAGGAAAAGCCTACCAATTGAACCCGGCGGAACAGGAGGCCTGTAAAAAGTTCATTGAAGAACATCTTGCCTCAGGAAAAATAGAGCCGTCCAAATCTCCCCAAGCGTCGCCCTTCTTCTTTGTCCAAAAGAAAGACAGGAAACTCTGCCCTTGCCAAGATTATCAATATCTTAACTCTCAAACAGTAAAAAATGCCTACCCATTACCTGTTACACTTACCGTGACGACTGGAGTTAACTCAGTCGTAGAGAGCGAAACAAGAGTAAGCAGTGTTCTATTTGATAGTCGTCGACTTAAGCAGAGCGAAGTCGACGATGTTGCACTCAACCCTAATGGAAGGGTCCTCTTGTGACGACGCGAAGTCCTAGTTCTTCGCAAGAGAAAGGAGAGAAAGATTCGAGCGAGAAGAGAAGACTTCGAGCGAAGAGAACTCCAGTAAACGCGGTATGATTTGCGTAGAACTAGATTGGGTTTCTACTATACAAGGCTCAAGTATTTATACGATGCGAAATCTGGCACGGACCATCGGGTCCCATAGGAAGTATAAGTGTTCCGTAGGTCGGAACATTGTGGATGAAATGGAATCGGAATGAAAACGGAGTCCCGCTGTCAGGAAGAGCGGAAGTACAGCGAACGGGACGAAACGGAAGTCATACTCGGAAGAAGTCGGCGAGTGACAATACAGCATCGTAGGGAGTGATCGGAAGACATCGGATGGAGTTAGCCCATCGTGAGGAGAGGAAAGAGTCCGAAAGAAAGAAATAAACGCAGCGTCATATGAAAACCGTAACATTACCGCTCATAGGCGACCTCATCAATAAACTAAATGAATCAGAGCTGTTCACCAAGATGGATGTATGATGGGGATATAACAACATCCGAATCAACCCTGCAGATAAGTGGAAGGCTGCTTTCATCACTCCTTACGGCCTCTATCAGCCTACAGTAATGTTCTTTGGAATGTGCAATTCTCCCACAACATTTCAAGCCTACATGAATGACACTTTCGCTGACATGATCGCTGAAGGATGGTTGGTCATCTACATGGATGACCTCCTCATCCACTCTAAAAACAATCCAAAATTGCACGAAGAGCGAACAAGGAGGGTGTTGGCCCACATGGAAGAACAGAAACTCTTTCTCAAGCTCGAGAAGTACACCTTCAGGGCTAAAGAAGTCAAATACCTCGGGATGGTAGTCGGCAACAGACGAGTCCAGATGGACAAAACCAAAGTAGATGCCATCAGAGACTGGAAACCTCCCCAATCTGTCACTGCAGTACGATCCTTTCTAGGATTTTGCAACTTCTATTGGAAGTTTATCCCTGGGTTCTCTGACATTGCTCATCCACTGAACGATCTTACTTGGAAAACCACTAAGTGGGAATGGACAGCCCATCACCAAAAGGCATTTGAACAATTACATGACACTTTCCTGTGACAACCAGTCCTTACCATGCCTGACACCTCCAAGCCATTCACCTTGATGACGGATTCCTCTCTTGTAGCAACAGGAGCGATACTAATGCAAAAAGACAGTAATGGTGATCTTCACCCATGCTCCTATCTGTCCAAAACCCTCTCCGAGGCAGAGAGGAATTATGACATCTATGATAGAGAACTCCTTGCATCCATGCCCTAGAAGAATGAAGACATTACCTCACAGGCACAGAACATGTGGTCACCATCCTAACGGACCACAAAAACCTTACCTATTTCTGACAACCACAGAATTTGTCTCGTCGCCATGCCAGATGGCAACTCTTTCTTCAGGAATACAACCTGGCCTTCCAACACTGCCCAGGATCCCAAATGGACCCAGCCGATGCAGTATCATGACCAGAAGGGGTTATTACGGAGTCAGACAACACTGAGAAGGTGCTTCTTCCGGAACAACTGTTCATCCAGACTATCGATGCTGAACTACAATCTAAACTCCTCGCATCCACCCCATCGGATCCCCTTGTCCTTGAAAGATTGAAACTTCTCAGCATGGACCACAATAAGGTCCTACCTACATGTTTCAATAACCCTATGGACTGGGCTTATACCGACAGCGGTTACTACAAAGGGCGCGCCTATATACCAGACATCCTCCTCCATCGTCGCCTTGTAGAAGAATGCCACTCTTTGTTGTGGAAATCCACAATTCACCAGCAGTACCACCGGACCGGACCACTTCATTCTTTTTCTTCACCTTTCCTCGATGGACAGGGACCACGTTACCTCAAGGCTCTGGCAGAAGCCTTACCGTTCTCATGTGTACTCAGGAAGTACCATCTCTGTTGTCCTCGCCATAGGACACCTCAAGAGTCACCATACTCTCACTTATGGTCAACTGTTGTCACCCCTAGACATCTAGATCAAAGACGGTCTAGCAAGACCTACCCTGAAGATGGACACCCATTCCTAGTCAACTCTGGAACCCTCCGTCTTCCTCTCATTATTCCACTCCTCACCAGTTGCAGGAGCATGACTTATCACGACCCGGGTTGATCCTCAACCCCTGTACAGCCATGCGGAACTCTGTCTGTATATGGCATTAGATGTGTCCCTGATCATCTGTGGATTCTCATGCTGATCCTCATCGCCCCGAGACAGTGGATCCCCTTTGATCCTATTCCTAGCTCCTGATGGGATCCCGTTCTTGATCTCCCACCACATGTACTGCCCAATTGACTTTATAGCCATATAGGGCACGTTTCACCCTTTTGATCCTACTGATACCATTGATCCCCTTCTGCTCTTCACGACAACGGAACTCCTTTTGATCCTTTCATTCCTTCCCTTTACGGGAAGCCTGTTTGATCCTATAGATCACCCTTGACCCTGATGGTCCGTGCACCATCAGTCTATAGTATATATAGAGGTACCTTTGTTCCCTGGTATCTCTAAGCTAGTTCTATGCCTGGATACCTGCTTGTATCACTACTGCACTTCAGTGCTCTCTTACTCGCAATTGTATTCTTGTCTACTGGTGTACTGGTAGAGGGATCCCTCTAGAGTCTTGTCCACTCTTGACATCACCTCTATTTTCATGACCCTCGTCTTCCGGCTCTTCAAGGCATTCGCTTGTGCTTGTACCCTCAAGACTCCTCATCGGTCTTGCACATCCGTGCTCGACCTCCTCTACACAAAGGACAGTACTCAGCTGGGCCAGTTGGCTCGCAGTACACAAGGTTGTATCACTGCTCACTTTGTCTCTCCTCACATGAACGGTTGCAACTCACTTCGCTAGGGCATCGGCTCGCAGTAAGCATAACACTCTTCCCCACTTAGCGGACACAATGGCTTTTTCCATACCATTGTTGCCCTTGAAAAGGATTATTGGTGGCCAGGAATGACAATGTTCATCTGCCAATACATCTCTGGCTGCACCACTTGTCAAGCCAACAAAGTTCAAACTCATCCTACCATCCCTGCCCTTTCCCCTATTGCCTCCACCACCACTCGCCCATTTCAACAAGTGTCCATTGATCTCATCACTGGACTTCCAACCAGCAGCAGCTTTGATTCCATTATGGTCGTGATTGACCATGGGCTTAGTAAGGGGGTGATTTTCGAACCTTGCACTAAAAATATTGACGCCACTGGGGTGGCCAAACTCTTTTTCTCTTCTGTCTTCAGACACTTCGGACTATATGACAAAGTCATTTCTGACCAAGGCCCTCAATTCGCCTCAGCCTTCGCCATCAAACTCGCTAGACTCCTCCAATACAATGTTGCCCTTTCCACCACCTACCACCCATAGACTGATGGAGAGACAGAAAGAGTTAACCAGGAATTGTGTCATATCCATGCCCCTGCCGAGCAAACCCCTATCAACTCCGGCCAACTCCGGCCAACCCCTGACCAACTCCAGACCAACTCCACTTCGGACCCCTATCCAAGTCTGACTTGGACCTCCGTTATCCCTGTTAGGTACTGTACCTTTCCATAATGAGTATAGCCCTCTGGCTTTCAGTTACACTGTTGTGTATTACTGCCCCTATCATTCCTCACTGCGATGTTCATTGCCCCCCTTGTAGTACACACTCTATTCCTTCTGGTCCAGAGTATACCCGGACATCAGTATATAATCTTGTAGATACTCTCACTGTATTCCTCAGTCTGAATATCGACTTGATTAGTACCTCCTCTTCTTGTCTGCATCACTGTCAATAGCCGGATCCTCTGCCTCAAGTCCGGACGGAAGTCTGAAGGCACGGGAACATCGGAGTTACATAACATTGGAGTTGCACATTGGACATTGGAGCAGATTAGGACATTGGCACAGGACTTATGTGTCGTGCCCTTGCCAGTCCCATGTCCTAGTATTTCGAAAGAGGGAGGAAGAGTGGGAGAGGGTGAGGGTGAGGGTGAGGGTGATGCAGACAAGAAGAGGAGGTACTAATCAAGTCGATATTCAGAATGAGGGATACAGTGAGAGTATCTACGAGATTATATACTGATGTCCGGGTATACTCCAGACTGGAAGGAATAGAGTGTGTACTACAGGGGGGGCAATGAGCATTGCAGTGAGGAATGATAGGGGCAGTAATATGCAACAGAGGTACAGTGTAACTGAAAGCCAGAGGGCTATACTCATTACGGAAAGGTACTGTACCTAACAGGGATAACGGAGGTCCAAGTCAGACTTGGATAGGGGTCCAAAGTGGAGTTGGTCTGGAATTGGTCAGGGGTTGGCCGGAGTTGGCCGGAGTTGATAGGGGTTTGCTCGGCAGGGGCATGGATGTGACAATCACCCTCACCCTCACCCACTCTTCCTCTCTCTTTCAAAATACTAGGACATGGGACTGGCAAGGGCACGACACATAAGTCCTGCGCCAATGTCCTAATCTGCTCCAATGTCTGATGCGCAACTCCGATGTTATGTAACTCCGATGTTCCCATGCCTTCAGATGTCCGTCCGGACTTGAGGGGGAGGATCCGGCTATTGACAAATTGGAAATGTATCTTCAGATCTTTTGCAATGGAATTCCACAAAAATGGGCAGATCTCCTCATTACTACTGAATACCACCACAACTCCGCCCATCACTCCGTCACCAAACAAACCCTGTTCTTCCTGATGATGGGATACGAACCCTGTTCCTACCCCCCTCTCAGAAAAACCTTCCTTCCAGCTCTAGAACAGTGGATGAGTTCCCTGGAAAAAGCCCGAGAAGAAGCAGTCACAGCTTATGACAAAGCCAGACAATACATGGCAGATTGAATCACTTCCAAGTTTTCCCCCTGGAAAATGGGACAAAAAGTCTGGCTAGACTCCCGAAATCTCAAATTAAAATACCCCACCTGAAAACTTGCCCCCCAAAGGGAAGGACCTTTCGAGATCACCCAAGTACTCTCACCAATTTCCTACTGTCTCAAACTTCCCCCTACTTGGAAGATTCACAATGTATTCCACCCCTCCCTCCTATCCTCTTACAAGGAAACTGAGGAACACGGAGAAAACTTCTTCCCAGAACCACCGGACATTATAGAAGGAGAAGAAGAGTGGGAAGTCAAGAACATCTTGGCACACCAAGGGTCGCCTGCCCGACGAACGTATCTGGTCAAATGGAAGGGCTATTCCACGGCGGAAAACACTTGGGAATCAACACAGAACCTGCAGCATTCTACAGAACTAATTCAGGAATATTGGGACCAACAGGGAGATAAGAGGTAACCAATCAGGATTAATATTGGGAATAGCTATAAGGCACATTGTCTGGTGGCAGGCTTTCCCTCATCCCTATCCTTCATCCAGAAACATGTATGCTACTGTCAATGATCTCCCACTCAACACCCCCCTTCGTCTCCACCGCTTCCCTCCCGAACATTGTTGGATGGCCCTTAGCGCCCTCCTCTCCAACCCTGTCATCCACAGATATCTTAAGAGAGACGACGCCTTCGTGCATGGTAGCACCCTTTATTACGACTTTATGACTGGCATGTTTATTTTTCATTTGATAACCCTTGAACTCTTTCACTCCTCACGATAGGGACCGCTCCTATCCAATGCCTTCCGACTTATCCCATACGATGCTGTATTGTCACTCGACGACTTCTCCTGAGTATGACACCCGTTTCTTCCCACTCGCTGATGTTCTGCTCTTCCAGACAGCGGGATTCCGTTTTCTTTCCGATTCCTATTCTTCCATTTTGTTCCGACTAGCAGAACACTTACCTTTCCTATGGTACCCGATGGTCCGTGCTAGATTTTGCATCGTATAAATACTTGAGTCTTGTACTTGTAAAACTCAATCTAGTTCTACGCAATTCATACTGTGATTACTGGAGTTCCACTTGCTCGAAGACCTCTTCTTCTCACTCGTGTCTCTCTTCCATTTCCTTGTGAAGAACTAGGACTTCGCATTGTCACAAGAGGACCCTTCCTTTAGGGTTGAGTACGACATTGACGACTTCACTCTGCTTAAGTTGTCAACTATCAAACAGGCTTAGTGCTTACTCTTACCTCATTCTCTACAACTGAGTTAACTCCAGTTGTCACAGTAAGCGTAACAGTCTCGATGCAAACAGAAGTTGTATAGATCCATTCACATACTCTGAACAATTATGGTATTTCAAGGAACAAGGGGATTATTTGTAGTAATCAAACGGGAATTGGTAGGGGAGGAGAGGAGGTTGTCCGAAATAATCAAAAACAGTCTGTACATAGAACATGCACACCTGAGACATGACTTCATAAAGTTATGCTCGCTTGGATTCCAGATCAAAAGGTGGAAGGGACAAGAACGAGGGATGCACATTTGGCCAACTGGAGAGAAGGAAGCAAAGTGACTAAGAACCTCGCCGTTGTCAGCCCACAAGTCTGTCAGTCCAAGGTCTCCAGCAGTTATTGGTAAAGGCCCGGTCCACAATGCACCTGCACTGCCCAGGAAGATGGTGTGCAAAAGACCAACCCATTCTGTTCAATGCAATTCCCATAGCTGAGGATTAAGTGCTTGGTTGAGGGCACACAATTCATATCGCCAGCCAATCTCAAAAATCTCCCATAGAATGGCTTGGATGAGGCATGGCGGCAGGTTGGATAGGGAGGTGATTTGAATATGCTTCCCTCGCCATTCTACTGTTTCTTTCAGGGCGAGCGATGACTCATGCATCAAGGTTGCGAGCTCACTGAGAACATCCAAGATGATTGACTTTTGACCCTTTGTTGTTCTGTTGCTGAGGCTGCTTGACGGTGTGGGCTTGAGCTCCTCCTTGGATGGGACATGATACATGATGTCCCTCTACTGTTGGGGGTAGGAAACCAGAGGGGAGTGTCACAATCAAGTCGACTGTACCAGAACAGGCGAATGGCCAGCCAGTTCCCCATGAAAAGCTGGCAGCGCTCGGGGGACTGACCAGTCACAAGGAGGGCTGGTTTGGGAACATGATAACCTCAATTGACAAGGTTTTTCTTCACTCTTGCGGGATCCTTATCCACTTGCTGCATCGCATTCTCCCAGATGTCAAAGGGCAATGGCATCTCAGGCTCTTGCAACTTGACCCATTTGTCGCGACCTCTGGTATGTTTGGCTTCATAGCAGGTTAGTCAATGCCATGCCTGTGATATGGTGGGAAATACATACTAGACCACAGTTGAGCCTGCTCCTTATGTTGTTCTCTCTTTGCCTGGGCTCAAGTTGGGTGTTTGCCAACCTCTGACGCAACTTGAGACAATGGCATTTGAGAAGCACTGGAAATCAGATCTGTCAAACTAGTGTAGTACTGTTGAGTATAAAAGTGACATTCAAAGCTGCCTTGGCTGTGAAAAAGGCAGGGGAAAGGGCAAGGTGACCCATTTTCAGAGTACATTGCACAAATGATTTCATCTGGAAAAGTAAACTTGACCATCTCCACAATATTTGTCTGGGAGGTGATGATGCATTTGTCGCGAATCAACCAAACTGGCACACCAGCACGAAAGAGTTCATTGCAGATTTTGGTGTTCTGTGTAAAGCAACCCATCCAGTCGGACCAGACAAGTGCATGGGTAGCGGGTGGGTATGTGATGTGGGGCTGAATGTACATCATGTAGTCTAGGAAAGCCATGATGTCAAGAAAGTAAAGCTGCACTTCAGCAATGAAGACAACAATATTGTGGAAATTCAGAGGGTGGTTGAGCAAAAGCATGACGTTGTGTTCAAGCGAGTTCACCATGCGGCTAGCAAAGTCCTGTTTGTCCCCACACGTCTTCTTCCAATCATTGTAGTGATTAAATACGAGCTGATGCAAGGACACAATTCCTATGGCCTTTTCTTCCTTTAGTTTTCCAATGAGTAAGACTGGGTGGGGAAGGGGCTCAAAATCATCACGGAAGGGCTGATACCAAGCCCATGACAGAGGGTCTGGAGAAGGATGATGTTCCTTGCAGCAGATGTATACGGCATATCGGAACTCTTCATTATGCAATTGTGGCCACTGAAAGCAATCAGCGGTCCCAAAATGCCCATCGGCATGGGCATGCAATTCTTCTTTGCCATTGTGAGGCTCAGGGATAAACAGCATATTGGGAGAGGTATAAACAGTTGAAGTATGGTGGTCAGCGCCGATGGATTTTGCATCCAAACAGTTAAAGGAAGCTTGTCCGAGGGGTGAGCTTGCTGGTCCAAAAGAAACAAACTTCACTTACAATCATCGGGGCGGGTCTGTGCTACATATCTAGATGAATTTGATGCCATCTTTTGTGAAGGACCGAACTAAGAGCATGTCAATATAATACCAGAGATTTTCAGACAGTATACCTGAGCAGTTTAGTGGAGCATGCAATTAATGGAACAAATCTTGTAATATGTTGCATACAAGCAAATACAAACAGTGAATGTCAGGCCGAAAGTCAGAGCCAGGCAGGGGAAACACTTCAATGGATCTTCAACCCCACTGTCGCTCGATGCGAGGTGGTGACGGGGCAATCCTGTTACAACTTGGTAACCGGCGCATTTATTTTCTTTGTTTAAACCCTTGAACTCTTTCACTCCTCACGATAGGGACCGCCCCTATCCGATGTCTTCCAAATTATCCCATACAATGTTGTATTGTCACTCGGCGACTTCTTCTGAGTAGGACACCCGTTTCTTCCCGCTCGCTAGTATTCTGCTCTTCCTGACAGCAGGACTCCGTTATTCTTCTGATTCCTATTCTTCCATCTTGTTCCGACTAGCAGAACACTTATCTTTCCTATGGGACCCGATGGTCCATGCTAGACTTTGCATTGTATAAATATTCAAGTCTTGTACTTGTAAAACCCAATCTAGTTCTACACAAATCATACCGCGTTTAGCTGGAGTTCCACAAGCTCGAAGACCCTTCTTCTCGCTCGTGTTCCTCGTCCCTTTCCTTAGCGAAGAACTAGGACTTCACGTCATCACAAGAGGATCCCTTCTTTGGGATTGAGTGCGACATCGCCGACTTCACTCAGCTTAAGTCGTCGACTATCAAACAGAACACAGCTTTCTTCTTATTCCGCCCTCCACAACTGTGTTAACTCCAGTTGTCACGGTAAGCGTAACAAAAGAACTAGATTACTGATCAGGCCCTGTTCCCCAACAGAAGGCCCTGCCCATCATATCGTGGTTTCGCGCTCCCTCGTCTTCCCCAGAACCCTCTATCACGGTGGATCCCTCTGATCCTTTACCACCTTCGTCCGGACTACCCGAACTTTGGAGATTACCTGCCGAACACCCAGATCATCTCCCCCTCCCAAACAGACTTAGTTCCCTTGATGAAAAAGGAACCTACAAACGAGCCCAGGAAAGAGTTAAAGAGCGAAATATCATGGAAGGAAGATTACCCTATGCCCTTCCACCTCGCCCCATCCCATCTTTTGCTCCTCATACCCCAGGCCCATCTCGTGGACCAGAAACAACACCAGTACCTGTTCCAGAACCTGCTATCGAGGGAGAAGAAGAAGAAGACAAATTTGCTCCTATCGATTGGGATGCACCAACCTCCCCGGTATGGCCTGAATGAATCCCTCTTCCCCCCGATCCAGAATCAGACTCCAAAGATGAGATGCCAGAATTAAAGGCCGGACTACCTGACGAATTCTCTGGAAACGGCATTGATGCCAACTGGTGGCTTCATGCCATGGATGCGTACTTCACCATAAACCCGATGTTACAGAAATCCACAGTTCACCGGTAGTACCACCGGACCGGACTACTTCATTCTTTTTCTTCGTCTCTCCGGACAGGGACCACATCACCTCAAGGCTCTGGCAGAAGCCTTACCGTTTACATGAGTACTCTGGGAGTACTACCACTGTCGTTCTCGCTATAGAACAACCTCAAAGTCGCCATACTCTTGCTTATGGCCAATCAGTGTTCCTCTAGACATCTCGGTCACAGATCGTCTAGCAAGACCTACCCTGAAGATGGACACCCATTCCTAAACCAATCCCGGAACCCTCCGCCTTCTCTTTGTTATTCTGCTCCTCAACGGTTGCAGGAGCACGACTTATCACGACCCGGGCTCACCCCTTTGCCCATGTATAGCCTAGCGGAACTCCGTCCGCCTACAGCATTAGATGCGTCTCTGATCATCTGTGGATTCTTGCGCTGATCCTCATCGCCCCGGGACAGCGGATCCCCTTTGATCCTATTTCTTCCTTCTGATGGAACCCCATTCTTGACCTTCCATCATGTGTACAGCCCTATGGACCCTATAGCCATATAAGGGCAAGTTCTTCCATTGATCCCATTGATCCTCTTCCGCTCTTCACGACAACGGGACTCTGTTTGATCCTTTCATTCCTTCCCCTTATGGGAAGCCTGTTTGATCCTTACAGGATCACCCTTTGCCCTGATGGTCCGTGCACCATTCAGGATAGTATATATAGAGGTACTTTGGTTCACGAGTATCTCTAAGCTAGTTCTACGCCTGGATACCTGCCTGTATCACTACTGCACTTCAGTGCCTCCTTACTCGCAATCCTATCCTTGTCTACTGGTGTACTGGTAGAGGGAACCCTCTAGAGTCTCGTCCGCTCTACGACTTCGCCTCTATTTCACGACCTTCATCTTCCGGTTCTTCAAGGCATTAGCTTGCACTTATACCCTCAAGACTCCTCCATCTCGCACATACGTGCCTGACCTCTTAACTTACAAGGGATGGTACTCCGCTGGGCCAGTTGGCTCGCAGTACAAAGGTTGTATTACTGCTCACTCCATCTCTCTCTTGTACTTGTACGGTTGCGACTAACTTCACAAGGGCATCGGCTTGCAGTAAGCGTAACACCCGAAGTACAACGACGAAGCAAAGATCGTCACTGCCCTGAATAGGATGAGTAAGGGCAAAGGAAGAACGTTCTCCGAAGGATACTATGAACGGATGGCCAAGAAACTAATCCCGGAAGAAGACCAAACCTGGGAAAAGTTTAAAGCAAATTTCCGGGGCATGATGTCTATTCACGACGAGACATCCTCGGCTAGAAGAAAACTCTATGCCATTCGCCAAGGAGCCAACACTGAGGAAGCTTTCAACAGGTTCGCCTCCGAATTCAAACTCTTGGCAGCCCAATCCGGAATCACAGATCAATCCGCTCTTTGCGAGACCTTCAGTAGAGGAGTACATGATGACCTTATGCAAAAGGTACTAGGCTCAAACGAAGAGCCTCTCTCTGTTGATGCATGGATCAAAACGGCAGGAAAGTTCGCCCACCAAAATGAGCACATCAGGGATATCCGAGGAAGAAGACCCGGATTCGGCGGTGACCTGCATGAATTGAATTCATGCGGGAATCATTGATTTCTTCTTAGAAAATAGAATTTCCTTATTTCCTTTACTCCCATTTTTCTCTTTAGGAAATTTACCCACTTTTTAGTTTTCCACCCATACTTTTCAATTTCTCAATGAATTTAAAAGTTATCTGCATCTAAGGTAACCTAGTAGTTCATTAGAGATCCCCACTTTTCTAAGTGAGAGAGAATGATTTCAGTCATGTGACAGTTATGTAATCATGACTAGAGCTTTACACAGCCACTACTGAGTCATCAAGGCTGTGCATGACTCACACTCAGTCAATAAGA
>JBBPJL010000375.1:0-19032 GCA_038088675.1 Xanthoconium separans | reverse complement strand
GAGGTTTGTGCCAGAGCCTAGGGTAAACGTGGTTCCTGTCCGTCGAGGAAAGGCGAAGAAAAAGAATGAAGTGGTCCGGTCCGGTGGTGTTCCCGGTGAACCATGGATTTCCATATCACTCCCCATCCCCATCCTCTCACCACTGAAACATGTATGCCACTGTCAACGACCTTCCCCTCGACACTCCCCTTTGTCTCCACCACTTCCCTCCCGAACATCGCCGGATGGCCCTTAGCACCCTCCTCTCCAACCCCATCGTCCACCAATATCTTAAGAGAGATGACGCCTTTGTGCATGGTGGTGCCCTTGATACCCTCATTGCTGTCGCCCAATCCCTCCACACCATCAAGCGAGTCCATGAGATCACTATGGGAGATGTACTTGAACCCAACCCCAGACACATCCTCATGGATACCACCATTGCTGAAGCCCAACATTACGTCTTCAACACTCTCCAACCCTTTGGAGTTATTATGGCCCTCAACAAACTCCCTTTCATTGTCGTTGCCCCCGTTATCCGAACCCTCTTCAGATCCCTCCCTCACCAATACCAGCAGTTCTATCTCGATCAGTTGATCACCCCCTGGGACAACCCCCTCTGTACCTGGGATGCAGACACCTCGGTCAGAGAGGACCTTGCTACCGCCGCCTCCACCACCCTCCACCCATGATTCCTCTCCACTATCCTCGTCCTCTAAAGAAAACGATACCCCCGTTCCTGTGCCAGCCCCTAGTCTGCCCAATGAAGGAAGCATTGATGATAGGGGATCTCATCCAGGACTATGCCCTGGAGCTAATGGAGAGAACCCCTTTGCTAATGGGGGACTCGTGGATAGAATCCTGGCCACTCTCCCCCTTGCCCACCATCCCTCTCCCTCTCCAGGTAGATCCCCTGTTACCGAGAAAAGATACATCATCATTGGAGGACTGCCTTCATCAGATGTCAAGGGCCAACAAGGAGACAAAGGTAAAAAGGTGGCTTCGGTACCGCCCTCACCCACCGGGTCCTCGACCAACCCCATCGACGTCGACCACACCCCTACCCCCCGCTCCTCCACATCTCCCTATGTCCATCGCACCCAATGCTTTGTTTGTAGGGGCATGGACCATATATGACCAGACTGCCCCCGCTACACTTGCCCTGTCTGTCACAAAACAGTGCCAGGCCATGCACAAAAAGATTGCCCCTTCTTTACTTGCATACGCTGTGGCCATCAAGGACACACACCGGAGTTCTGCTGGGAGAAGCCGTCAATTGAAGATTCATATGATCTCACCGACTACGAGGTCAACTGTGGAGACGATTGAGGAGGAGGAGGAGAATTAGTCTCGAAGATGGGACTTCGAGCCATAGAGAGGGGCTAATGTTACGGTCTTGGCTACTGCGCATTTTATTTTCTTCATCTCTTCACTTCAGATTCGTCTACTCCTCACGATGGGATTACTCCCATCCAATAACTTCTGACTTTCCCCTACGATGCTGTACAGTCACTCGGCAATTCTTCCTGAGTATGACATTCCGATTCCTCCTGCTTGCTGATGTTCCACTCTTCTGGACGGATTCCATTCACATTCCGATTCCACTTCTTCCGTTTTGTTCTGACTAGCAGAACACTTACCTTTCCTATGGGGCCCGATGGTCTGTGCTAGATCTTGCATCATATAAATATTCGAGTCTTGTACTTGTAAAAACCCAATCTAGTTCTATGCAATCTATACTGCATTTACTGGAGTTCTCTTTGCTCAAAGTCTTCACTTCTCGCTCGAGTGTCTTTTCTTTTTCCTTTGCGAAGAACTAGGACTTCGCATTGTCACAAGAGGACCCTTTTTGGGTTGAGTACAACTTTGACGACTTCACTCTGCTTAAGTCATCGAAGTATCAAACAGACTCTCGCTTACTCTTTGTTCACTCTCTACAACTGAGTTAACTCCAGTTGTCACGGTAAGCGTAACACCTGATGGCAACAGGGCCACAATCAAGATACATCAAGAAAAGGTCAAATGGAAGAAAGGAGATAAAAGTTGATGAGTCTGGCAAGTCTGGACATGGATGGATATGGATACAAATATAGATACGCACAGATTGGACATGGATTGGACATGGATTGAACATGGACTGGATGGATGCAAGACACTCTGTTGTATGGGCTCTACCTGTGAATGGAAAGTGGAGGAATTGGATGATACAAATGTAAGGAGCAAGCTGCTCCTACAACACACCCTTGCAATGAGGTGTAAAGTACAAAAAAGTGTGTAAAGTGCAGTAAAAATGCAGTAAAGTCACTTTACACCAGAAAAACAAACATAAGTGAGGCACACCGATTGGCTGACCATGTTTGTTTTGTTTGTTTGCCTGTCAGTCATGTTTATTTTGTATTTTTTTCTCCCTTGAGGTGCAGGTCCTGTGCCTCAGTGACTTGGAAGTGATTGGCCAAAGTGCACATGCTTGCTTGTGCCTCCTGGAACTTTACCATTGTCAGCATGCCATTTGCCAGACATGCCATGTGTTACGATTCCCCATTTCTTTTCCCTTTTCTCTTAACTTGGACTTATCCTTTCCTTCTAATGATGACTCATCCTTCCCATGATCGAGTACCACCTCCCACTTGCTTTGTCATCATTCCCTTCCCCCATTTCTAGAACATTCCAATCTGACATGTCATTTGACCACGCAGTTCTCGTTCATGCTGACTAAACGTCACATGACCCTTCCATAACGTTCCATGACTTTCTACCTTCGCTTAGTCATAGAATTCTGTAACAGTATATAAACCCTGGTACCCCTTCACTGATTCCTCAGCTTGGACTCCCAGTATATATCCTTTGCTCTCCTCCAGCCTTGTCTCCCTAAGTCCTCGTCCTACTTCTTGAGTGGACACTCTAGCCTCTAGTCCTCTAGCCATCTGTCGCCGTGTGTGCAGACCCCTTGTCACTCTAGTCTCTAGTCCTTCGGGAATCCCAAACCCTTGACCCTACGACAAATACCATCTAGGACCCCTAGCTCTAGAACTCTTGACCCCAGTCTGGGCTACGCTCACACTGAGTGTAACAAAAGCCCAAGCTGATCTCTAGACCAGCTACTATCATCGTCAGCCACCATTTCTTACCAAGACCAACTCCGAGCTCGTGCTGAAGCACGAAGAGCCCTTCGTGAACCCCAACTTTAGTACAGTCCAATTCTTCGGAACCCTCCAACAATGCCGACGACTCTCCCATCTCTAGTAACGAGTGGGGAGACAGCACAGTAGTCCCTAGCCAAGAATCCCCCCTCTTTTCCCCCGTTGCTCTCCCAGACAACTCCCCCACTACCCCACTCCCCTCCTCCTCCCACCGATCTAATCTTGCACTCGCTCACTTCAACCACATACCCCCCCCCCTCCCACTACCTTCGCACCCCAACCCACTCATACCACCCCACCATTCATTCCCCCTCCCAGAAACCCGCTACCACCCATGTCCTCTGCCTCCGCCTTCAAAGCCACCGAACTATGCCTTGGCACCCCCGAAGCCTTCAATGGAAGCCGAACCAAGGCTATCCCATGGCTTCTCTCCGTATCCTTTTACCTCACTACCAACAAGGAGGTATACAACACGGACTCAAAGAAAGTTGCATTCGCCCTCTCCCACATGACTAAAGGATCCGCCCAACTCTGAGCAGACACCTTCCAACAATCATGTTATGACTTAACCAACAACACGATCAACATCAAAACCTGGGCAGAAATTTCCAAAGAATTCCAAACCGCCTTCAAATGAAAGGATACTGTTCCCGAAGCTGTCGCCTGGCTCTCCACCACCCACATGACCTTCGACGAAAAGAAGAAGGAATGGTCTTCTACCCTCACCTCCTACATTGTGGATTTCCACAGCCACGTCCAAATCTCACAAGTTACCAACCAGAACGTCCTCATTGGATGGTTCCAAGTCGGCCTTCCTCCCCACCTCTCCAAATGCATCCTCTCTCTTGACACCATCCCCACCACCATCACAGACTGGTATGCCAAGGCTGAACAGTTCCAAAGCCAGAACAAACGACAACGCTACGTTGAAAACGTTCGTAAAGCCAAGACAACATACCCCCGCTACTACCCCACCCCCCTACCTCCACCCCTACCACCAAACCACCCGTCGACAAATATGCTATGCAAGTCGACAAACTTGCTATCACACCTAAGAAGCTCACTCCTGAAGAAAGGAAGATATGTGTTATGCTTACTGTGACAACTGGAGTTAACTCAGTTGCAGAGGGCAAACAAAGAAGAAGCAGAGGTCTGTTTGATAGTTGACGACTTAAGTAGAGCGAAGTTGTCAATGTCGTACTCAACCCTAAAGGAAGGGTCCTCTTGTAACGACGCGAAGTCCTAGTTCTTCATTAAGGGATAGGGGAAGAGATCCGAGCGAAGGGAAACTCCAGTAAACGCGGTATAGATTGGGTAGAACTAGATTGGGTTTTACAAGTACAATACTCAGATATTTATATGATGCAAAGTCTAGCACGGACCATCAGGTCCCATAGGAAAGGTGAAGGTTCTGCTAATCGGAACAAGTTGGAAGAAAAGGAATCAGAACAGAAATGGAGTCCTGCTGTCTGGAAGAGTGGAAAGTCAGCGAGCAGGAGGAATCAGGATGTCATACTCGGAGTAGACTGCCAAGTGACTATATAGCATCGTATGGAAGCAATAGGAAGACATCGGATGGGAACGGTCCCATCATGAGGAGTAGACAAGTCCAAGAAAGAAAGAAAGAAAGAAAATAAGGCGTACAAAGGCAAATCTGTAACATTAGCCCCCCCCTACGGCTCGAAGTTTCACCTTCGAGATTAATCCTCTGTTGTTTCCTCAATCGTCTCCACAGTTGATCTCGTAGTCGGTGAGATCATATGAATCTTCGATTGACGGCCTTTCCCAGCAGAACTCCGGTGTGTGCCCTTGGTGGCTGCAGCGTATGCAAGTAAAGAAGGGGCAATCTTTTTGCGCATGGCCTGGCGCTGTTTTGCGACAGATGGGGCAAGTGTAGTGGGGGCAGTCTGGTCGTATATGGTCCATGCTCCTACAAACAAAGCATCAGGTGTGATGGTTGTAGGGAGATGAGGAGGAGCGGGGGGTAGAGGCACAGTCAACGTCGATGGGGTTGGTCGCGGACCTGGCGGGCGAGGGTGATACTGAAGCCACCTTTTTACCTTTGTCTCCTCGTTGGCCTTTGACATCTGAAGAGTGCAATCCTCCAATGATAATGTATTTTCTTTCAGCATCTCTGAGGGAAACAGTGGGAGGGGGAGAGGGATGGTGGGCAAGGGGGATTGTGGCCAGGATTTGATCCACGAATCCCCCATCAGCAAAGGGGTTCTTTCCATCAGTTCCAGTGCAAACTCTCAAATGAGATCCCCCAGAGTTGATGCTTCCTTCATCAGGCTTACCAGGGGTTGGCACAGGAATGGGGGTATCGTTCTCTTTAGAGGACGAGGATAGTGGAGAGGAATCACGAGTGGAGGTGGTGGAGGTGACGGTGGCGAGGTCCTCTCTGACCAAGGTATCCCTATCCCAGGTACAGAGGGGGTTGTCCCAGGGGGTGATTGATTGATCAAGATAGAACTGTTGGTATTGATGGGGGAGTGACCTGAAGAGGGTACGGATAATGGGGGCAACGACGATGAAGGGAGTTGGTTGAGGGCCGTAAGGACTCCAAAGCGTTGGAGAGTGTCAAAGACGTAGTGTTGGGCTTTGGCGATGGTGGTGTCCATAAGGACGTGTCCGGGGTTGGGCTCAAGTACATCTCACATAGCGATCTCATGGACTCACTTGACGGTGTGAAGAGATTGGGCGACAGCGATGAGGGTATCAAGGGCGCCACCATGCACAAAGGCATCGTCTCATTTAAGATATCTGTGGATGACGGGGTTGGCGAGGAGGGCACTAAGGGCCATCTGGCAATGTTCAGGAGGGAAGCGGTGCAGACGAAGGGGAGTGTCAAGTGGGAGGTCGTTGACGGTGGCATACATGTTTTCAGGGTGTGGATGATGAGGGAAAGCCTGCCACCAGACAGTGTGCCTTATAGCTATTCCCTTTATTGGTCCCGATTGGTTACCTCTTTTCCCCTTGTCAGTCCCAATATTCTTGAATTAGTTCTGCAGAATGCTGCAGGTTCTGTGTTGATTCCCAGGTGTTTTCTGCCATGGAATAGCCCTTCCATTTGACCAGATATGATTGTCGGGTGGGCGACCCTTGGTGTGCCAAGATGTTCTCGACTTCCCATTCTTCTTTGCCTTCTATTATGTCCGGTGGTTCAGGGAAGAAGTTTTCGCCATGTTCCTCCATTTCCTTGTACGGCGATAGGAGGGAAGCATGGAATACATTGTGGATCTTCCAGGTTGGTGGAAGCTTGAGACGGTAAGAGACAGGAGAGAGTACTTGGATAATTTCAAAGGGTCCTTCTCTTCGAGGGGCAAGTTTTCAAGTGGGGTATCTTAATTTGAGGTTTCGAGAGTCCAGCCAGACTTTTTGTCCTGTTTTCCAGGGGGAAAATTTGGACGTGATTTGATCAGCCATGTATTGTCTAGCTTTGTCATGAGCAGCAATTGCTTCTTCTCAGGCTTTTTCCAAGGAAGTCATTTGTTGTTCCAAAGCCAGAAGGAAGGTTTTTCCAAGAGGGGGGTAAGAGCAGGGTTCATAACCCATCATTAGGAAGAATGGGGTCTGTTTGGTAACAGAGTGGCGTGTGGAGTTATGGTGGTATTCGGCGGTAGTAAGGAGATCCGCCCATTTCTGTGGGATTCCGTCGCAAAAGATCCGTAGGTACGTTTCTAGTTCTTGATTGACTCTTTCTGTCTCCCCGTCCATCTGAGGATGGTATGTGGTGGAAAGGGCAACATCGTATTGGAGGAGTCTGGTGAGTTCGATGGCGAAGGTGGAAACAAATTGTGGGCCCCTGTCAGAGATTACTTTATCATGTAATCCGAAACGTTTGAAGATGGAGGAGAAAAAGAGCTTGGCCACTCCGGCAGCATCAATATTTTTGGTGCAAGGTTCAAAAATCACCCCCTTACTAAGCCCATGGTCGACCATGACCATGACGGAATCGAAGCCATGACTCGGGGGTAGTCCGGTGATAAGATCAACAGACACCTGTTGGAATGGTCAGGTTGTGGTGGAGGCAATAGGGGAGAGAGCGGGGATCGATGGGTGGGTTTGGACCTTGTTGGCTTGGCAAATGGCGCAGTCGGAGATGTAGCAGCAGACAAATGTACTCATTCCTGGCCACCAATAGTCTTTCTCTAGGGCGGCAATGGTGTGGAAATAACCATTGTGTCCACTGAGTGGGGAAGAGTGACATTCGTCGACCAATCGTTGGCGAAGGAGAAGGTCAGGGATGTAAGCACGTCCCTTGTAGTAGAGCACTCCATCAGTGTAGGACCAATCTGCTGGGTTGTTAAACTGAGTCGGCAAGACCTGACCATGGTCTGTGCTGAGAAGTTTGAGCCTTTCCAAGACAAGGGGGTCTGATGGGGTGGAAGCGAGGAGTTTTGAGCAGAGTTCAGCATCAATGGTATGGATGAACAATTGGTCCGGAAGAAGCACTTTTTTGATGTTATCAGATGTGGTGGTAATCCCCTCAGGTCATGACAGCGCATCTGCTGGTCCCATCTGGGATCCCAGGCAGTGTTGAAAGGCAAGGTTATATTCTTGGAGGAAGAGCTGCCATCTGGCATGTCGGCAGGATAAATTCTGCGGTTGCCGAAAGTAAGTGAGGTTCTTGTGGTCCATAAGGATGGTGACCACATGTTCCGTGCCAGAGAGATAGTGTCTCCATTCCTCTAGGGCATGGATGACAGCGAGGAGTTCTCTGTCGTAAATGTCGTAATTCTGTTCTGCTTCGGAGAGGGTTTTGGATAGGTAGGAGCAGAGGTGGAGGTCTCCATTGCTATCTTTTTGCATCAATACTGCTCCAGTTGCTACAAGGGAAGCGTCTGTCATTAGAGTGAACGGTTTGGAGGTGTTGGGCATGGTGAGAACAGGTTGTTGCAGGAAGGTGTCCCGTAGGCATTCAAATGCTCGTTGATGGGAAGGTGTCCATTCCCATTTGGTGGTTTTCCGGGTAAGGTCGTTGAGTGGATGGGCGATGTCGGAAAACCCCGGGATGAACTTCCAATAAAAGTTACAGAATCCTAATAAGGAGTGGACTGCAGTTACAGACTGGGGGGGTTTCCAGTCTCTGATGGCGTCGACCTTGGTTTTGTCCATCTGTACTCGTCCATTTCCTACCACCATTCCAAGATACTCTACCTCTTTGGTGGCGAAGGTACATTTCTCTAATTTGAGGAACAACTTCTGTTCTTCCATTCGGGCCAACACTCTCCTAGTGCATTCCTTGTGTAGTTTTGGATCATTCTTGGAGTGGATGAGGAGATTGTCCATGTAGATGACCAACCATCCTTCGGCAATCATGTCGGCGAAGGTGTTGTTCATGTAAGCTTGGAACGTGGCGGGGGAATTGCACATTCTGAAGAACATTACTGTTGGTTGATAGAGACCGTAAGGAGTGATGAACGCAGCCTTCCACTTATCCGCCAGATTGATCCATATATTGTTGTATCCCCATTGTACGTCCATTTTGGTGAATAATTCTGATTCGTTCAGTTTATCAATGAGGTCGCCTATGAGTGGCAAGGGGTAGGCATTCTTTACAGTCTGGGAGTTGAGATATCAGTAGTCTTGACACGGTCGGAGCTTCCCATCTTTCTTTTGGACAAAGAAGAACAGAGACGCTTGTGGGGATTTGGATGGCTCGATTTTTCCTGAGGTGAGGTGTTCTTCGATAAACTTTTTACAGGCCTCCTGTTCCGCAGGGTTCAGCTGATAGGCCTTTCCTCTTTTGGGTATGAAATCCTTGTTGAGCTTGATTTTGTGGTCAAAGGCTCGTTTAGGAGGCAATTCGTTGGATGGTTCCTCAAAGACTTTTTTGTACCGTTCGTACTCCGTAGGGAGTTCGGTTTTCTTGACCCCAGCTTCTTGAGCTAGTTGGGTGGAAAGAGTGGTTCGACGTATCCATTCTTTCTTCAGGAGGTACTCTCCTAATCCTTTCCTTTTGTACAGACGATGTTTGATTCAGTTGTCCATATCTAACCCCATAGCCCTTAAAAGGTATCTCTGGTGTATCGGTTGCCATTGAGAGGGAAGGTGTGGGTCGCTGCTTATTTCTACAATTCCCAAGGACCAATTGATGAGGGGGTTTACCTCGGTTAACCACGTCATTCCTAGGATCATATTTTGTTTTCCGCATTGAACAATGAAGAAGTCCTGATTTCAGGGAACTCCTTGGATGTAGATGGTGACTCGGGTGCGATAGTGAATAGTCCCGGATCTGTTAACAGTTCCGTCTGCATTATACACCTCCCGAGGCTTGGCAAGTTGGAAGAAAGGAAATCGGTTTCTTCAGGCATATGCTTCGTCCATGAAGTAGGATGTTGCTCTGCAATTGATTAGGGCAGTGGTTTGTCTGACATGAACTCCCCCCATTGCAGATACTTGTAGAGGTATTAAAATTGACTTTTCCTCTACAATAGTTATAATGGGGTTCGTTCTAGGCGTCCGAGTAGTCGGTCCTCGGTGCCTGTCTAAAAATCCTTGAGTCGGTGTTTTACCCTTTCTTCCGAGAGCTTTGCACCCCTTTTGGGCACAGTCCAGGTCTGATTGATCCCTTCCATAGGAGTGTCCTTGGTTTGGTAGGTTGGCGGATCTTCCAGATAGATTTCTTGGAGAGATTCGGCCATTTCCTTTACTCCATATCCTTTTGCAACCAGCTGCTCTATCATCCTGATCGCCTCGTTCTTTTCCTCTTTTTTCGTAGGTTTGTCTTCGACGACCCAGTTTTGTATGGGCAGGCATGGCAAGGGTTTGTCTGAACAAGGTCCAGATTTCCAGTTTCCGGATCCTTTCCGGTTGTCCTTGTGATTCCTGGTGGAACATCCCAGCTTCCTACATATGAAGCATTTGCCTTCTCTCATGAGCTTGGCCCTCTCTACAGGGGAGAGTCGGATGTAGTCAACGTCCATAGCATTGGGGTCACGGTTACTATTGGAGGAAGTTCCATATCCCGGGTCTTCTGCCTCGGATATCGCTGATGCACTCATTTTGGCAAGCAAATTTTCCTGCCGCCTTGATCCATGCATCCACCGTGAGCGGTTCTTCGTTGGAACCTAAAACCTTCTCCATAAGGTCGTTGTGAACTCCTCGACTGAAGGTTTCGCAGAGAGCAGATTGATTGACAATCCCTGATTGGGCTGCCAAGAGCTTAAATTCAGAAGCGAACTTGTTGAAAGCTTCCTCAGTGTTGGGCCCCTGGCAGATGGCGTAGAGTTTCCTCCTGGCCGAGGATGTCTCGTCGTGAATGGACATCATGCCCCGAAAATTGGCTTTGAACTTTTTGATCGGCTTCCGGGATTAGTTTCTTAGTTAGGTGCTCGTAGTATCCTTCAGAGCAGGTTCTTCCTTTGCCCTTACTCATCCTGTTTAGGGCGGTGACGATTTTAGCTTGATCGTCGTACTTTGGATTAATGGTGAAGTATGCGTCCATGGCATGGAGCCACCAGTTGGCATCGACACCGTTGCCGGAGAATTCATCAGGTAGTCTGGCCTTTAATTTAGGCATCTCATCTTTGGATTCGGAATCGGGGTCAGGGGGAAGGGGGATTCATTCAGGTCATACCGGAGAGGCTGGAGCGGACCAGTGTATGGGGGAGAACCTGTGTTCCTCAGGAGCAGGTTCTGGGACGGGTTCTTGCTCAGGAGCAGGGACTGGAGTTCGAGGAACGAAAGGGAAGGGTGGAAGGGTGTAGGGTCTCCTTCCTTCAGCCAAGTTCTGTTCCTTGACTCTCTCTTGCGCTCGTTTGTATGCTCCTTTCTTGCTGAGAGAACTGAGTCTTCTTGGAAGAGGGAGATAATCCAGGTGATTGGTTGGTAATCTCCAAAGCTCAGATAATCCAGATGATGGGGGTAAGGGGTCAGAGGGATCCACGTTTGGGGGTGGTTCCGGGGAAGACGAGGGGGGGCGAATTCTTGAAATGTTGGATAGGGCCTTCTGTTAGGGAACAGGGCCTGGTCAGGAATCTAGTTCTTTTGTTATGCTTACCGTGACAACTGGAGTTAACTCAGTTGCGGAGGGTGAACAAAGAAGAAGCAGAGGTCTGTTTGATAGTCAACGACTTAAGCAGAGCAAAGTCGTCGATGTCATACTCAACCCTAAAGGAAGGGTCCTCTTGTAACGACGCGAAGTCCTAGTTCTTCGCTAAGGGATAAGGGAAGAGATCCGAGCAAGAAGAGGAACTTCAAGTGAAGGGAAACTCCAGTAAACGTGGTATAGATTGCGTAGAATTAGATTGGGTTTTACAAGTACAATACTCGGATATTTATATGATGCAAAGTCTAGCACGGACCATCGGGTCCCGTAGGAAAGGTGAAGGTTCCGCTAATCGGAACAAGTCAGAAGAAAAGGAATCAGAACAGAAATGGAGTCCCACTGTCCGGAAGAGCGGAACGTCAGTGAGCGGGAGGAATCAGGATGTCATACTTGGAGTAGACTGCCGAGTGACTATACAGCATCGTATGGAAGCAATAGGAAGACATCGGATGGGAATGGTCCCATCGTGAGGAGTAGATGAGTCCAAGAAAGAAAGAAAGAAAGAAAATAAGGCGTACAAAGGCAAATCCGTAACAATATGCTTCGAGAAGGGACTTTGCCTCCATTGCAGAAAACCCGGCCACAATGCCGCCAAATGCCCCCACTTCTCCTCCAACACCCTTCACACCATTAAGCGGATTGAGGAACTCCCCCAGCTCATCCCCACAGAAGATGATGATGATGAACCCGCCAAAGTAGTGGCCATCTTTTCTCAGGATTTTTACAATGGAGGACTTGGTTGACGCAAGTATCCTCCCTAGCCACATGTGCCACTGTAACTACCTTAGAATCTAGACATGTACTTCATATCCCAATCCAACTCATTGAATCATCGCACACCATGAAAACTGTTGATGCCTCTGCCCTCATTGATAGCGGTGCAGACCTCAATGTCATTGACTGGTCCTTCGCCTGCAAACATAAACTCCCCCTCAAACGCCTTCCCTGCCCCATCCCCATTAATAACATAGATCACTCCCCTAACAAGGGAGGAGATATCTGCTTCACCACTGAACTCTTTATCAACATTGAAGGTGTTGCCATGAAAACCCCCCTCCACATCATGCACTGCGGATGCGAAAATGTCATCCTAGGGATCCCCTGGCTAAAGAAGGCCAACCCAGACATCAACTGGCTCGCTCAAACTCTCTCCCTCTCCAAAACTCTTGATGAGTCCAAGGACTTATACCACGCCTTTGTCGCAGACACAAAGCGACACGACTCTCACTTCCACCCCCCAGACTTCTCCCTCCCTCCTGTCTGTCATGTTAATACATTCTCTGCTGAACATGACAAACTCTATTCACACATTGGCTACGAAACGGAAAAGGAATTCCTCACCAGAGCCAAAATCAACCATTCTGTCTGTCACATCATCCGGTGTGGATCCCATTTTATCCCTGCCGCTGCAATTGCTAAAGTCACCACTGCCACAGAACTTGCAGCTGCTGCTGAAAAGGCCAAACCAAAGCCTGTCTTACCTTCTGAATATTCAGACTTTGCCTCCGTCTTCAGCAAAGAAGCTATGGATCACGTATCCCTCTCTAGACCCTATGACCACAAGATTAATCTCGATGAATCCTTTGCTCCAAAAATTGGGAAACTGTACCCCTTGTCCCCCGAGGAACACAAAGCCACCGATGAATTCATTGAAGAAAATCTCCGCTCCAGCAAAATCTGTCCCTCGAACTCCCCACAAGCATCCCCGTTTTTCTTCATCAAAAAGAAAGATGGAAGTCTCCGCCCCTGCCAAGACTATAGGTACCTCAATGAACATACCGTTCATGATGCCTACCCCCTCCCCTTCATATCCGACCTCATGGACCGCTTCAAAGGCACTAAGAAGTTCACCAAGTTCAACGTCCGATGGGGTTACAATAACGTCCGCATCAAAGATGGTCATCAATGGAAAGCCGCCTTCATCACTCACCGTGGACTCTTCAAACCCATGGTCATGTTCTTTGGCCTCTGTAACTCCCCTGCCACCTTCCAAAGAACAACTCCTTCCATGACATGATCGCAGAAGGATGGCTCGTTATCTACATGGACGACCTCCTCATCTTCTCCCCCAACAACACCATCCATACTGAACGGACCAAACGTGTCCTCCAACACATGGTCGAACTCGATCTCCACCTCAAACTCGAGAAATGCAAATTCACCACAGATGAGGTCGAATATCTCAGCATGATTGTAAAACCTGGGATGATCACAATGGACCCTGTCAAACTGGATGGCATTGCCTCTTGGCCTACCCCTGCTAAGGTCAAAGATGTCCAATCTTTCCTTGGCTTCACCAACTTCTACTGCCGCTTTATCCCCAACTACTCCACCGTCGCTTGCCCCCTCATCGATCTCACCAAGAAGAACCTCCCCTGGAACTGGTCACCCGCCTGTGACCAAGCCTTCACCGCCCTGAAAAAGTTAGTCCTGTCAAAACCCATCCTCCACCTCCCTGATGTCACCACCCCCTTCACTATTGCCACAGACACTTCTAAATGGGCCTCCAGCGCCATCCTCCTCCAAACCAACACCAACGGTGCCTGGCACCCCTGCTCCTACCTCTTGAACTCCTTCTCCCCTGCCGAATGCAATTATGACATATATGACCAAGAACTCCTTGCTGTCATGAACGCCCTGAAAGCTTGGAGACACTATCTCCATGGCTCCCCCTTCCCTGTCCAAGTCTTCACTGACCACAAGAACCCCACCTACTTCTGCCAACCCCAAAACCTTAACCGCTGCCAAGCCCGGTGGTTATTAGATCTCACTGATTTCAACCTAAAAATGGTCCATGTCCCTGGTAAACTCCTTTCCAGACCCAATGCCCTCTCTCGCTGCCCTGATTTCGTCCTATCCGACAAGACTGACAACGAACAAACTACCCTCTTTCCCACCTCCTTGTTCGTAAACCTCATCGATATTCCCCTTACCAAGCACCTTGCCAAAGCTGGAGAAACAGACTCTGTCCTCCTCTCCGCACTCCAATCCCTCAATGGTACCATTCCCCCGGCATTCCGCTCCTGCCTCTCTGATTGGAAATTTGACAACAGCATTCTCACCTTCCAAAACCGCATCTACATCCCTGCAGATGAATCTCTCCACCATTCTATCGTCCAATCTCACCATGACCACGAATCCACCGGCCACCCTGGGTACCTCAAAACCCAACAGCTTGTCTCCGCAGAATATTGGTGTGTTACGGAAATCCACGGTTCACCGGCAGTACCACTGGACCGGACCACTTCATTCTTTTTCTTCGCCTTTCCTTGACGGGCAGAGACCATGTTACCTCAAGGCTGTGGCAGAAGCCTTACCATTCACACAAGTACTCTGGGAGTACTACCATCATCATCCTCATCATAGGACACCTCAGAGTCACCATACTCTCACTTATGGCCAACCCTTGTTGTTCTCTAGACGTCTCGGTCATAGACGATCTAGCACGACTCATCCGGAAGACAGACATCCATTCCTAGCCAATCCTGGAACCCTCCGTCTTCCCTCGTTATTCCACTCCTCGCCAGTTGCAGGAGCATGACTTATCAACACCCAGGCTGTTCCTACAGCCACTGTACAGCCATGTGGAACTCTGTCCACATAGGGCACTAGATGCGTCTCTGATCATCTGTGGATTCTCGTGCTGATCCTCATCGCCCCGAGACAGCAGATCCCCTTTGATCCTATTTCCGTTCCTGATGGGATCCCGTTCTTGATCTCCCATCATATGTACCACCCTATGGACCCTATAGCCATATTGGGCATGTTTCACTCTTTGATCCTATTGATCCTGTTGATCTCCTTCCGCTCTTCATGACAATGGGACTCCTTTTGATCCTCTTTGTTCCTTCCTGTTGTGGGAAGCCTGTTTGATCCTATGGATCACCCTTTGCCCTGATGGTCTGTGCACCATTCAGGATAGTATATATAGAGGTACCTTCGTTCATTGGTATCTCTAAGCTAGTTCTACACCAGGATACCTGCCTGTCTCTACTGCACTTTGGTGCTCCTTTACTCGCAATCATATTCTTGTCTACTGGTGTACTGGTAGAGGGATCTCTCCAGAGTCTCGTCCACTCTCAACATTGCCTCTATTTCAAGACCTTCATCTTTCGGCTCTTCAAGGCATTAACTTGTGCTTGTACCCTTAGGACCTCTCGTTGGTCTTGCACATCTGTGCTCGACCTCCTTTACGCAAGGGATGGTACTCGGCTGGGCTGGTTGGCTTGCAGTACATAAGGTTGTACCACTGCTCACTTCATCTCTCCTCACATGAACGGTTGCGACTAACTTCGCTAGGGCATCGGCTCGCAGTAAGCATAACATGGTGGCCCGGCCTTGCCCACTTTGTCCGGAAATACGTCAAAGGATATGCCACGTGTCAGCAGAATAAAGCTAACACACATCCCACCATTCCCTCCCTCACCCCCATCAAGTCCTCTGCCCTCTGCCCCTTTCAACAGATCTCATATGATCTTATCACCAATCTTCCCCCTTCCTCCGGGTTTGACTCTCTTGTGGTCGTGGTCGACCAAGGCCTTACTAAGGGGGTAATCCTCTGCCCTACTAAGAAAACTGTCACCACTGAAGGCATCGCCACTCTATTCTTCCACAAAGTCTATACTCGCTATGGACTTTACAACAAAATCATCTCCAACTGCAGACCACAGTTCGCATCCACCTTCGCTAAAGAACTCAGAAAACTCCTCAGATATAACCTCGCCCTCTCTACCGCCTACCACCCCCAAACAGATGGAGAAACTGAACATGTGAACCAGGAAGTCAAAACTTACCTTCGGATCTTCAGTGGAAATAATCCCACTTCATGGTCCGACTTGATCTCTCACGCGGAATTTGCCCACAATCACCACCCTCATTTGTTACACTTACCGTGTCGACTGGAGTTAACTCGGTCGCGGAGGGCGAACAAAGAGTAAGCACAAGCCTGTTTGATACTCGACGACTTAAGCAGAGCGAAATCGTCGATGTCGTACTCAACCCTAAGGAAAGGGTCCTCTTGTAACGACGTGAAGTCCTAGTTCTTCACAAGAGAGAGAGGGAGGAAGCTGAACGAGAAGGAGAGGACTTCGAGCAAGGGGTACTCCAGTAAACGCAGTATGAATTGCATAGAACTAGATTGGGTTTCTACAAGTACAATGCTCAGGTATTTATACGATGCAAGATCTAGCACGGACCATCGGGTCCCATAGGAAAGGTGAATGTCCTGTAAGTCAGAACAAGACAGACAAAAAGGAATAGGAATAAAAATGGAGTCCCACTGTCCGGAAGAGCGGAATAGCAGCGAGCAGGAAGAAACGGAAGTCATACTCAGGAAGAGTCGCCGAGTGACAATACAGCATCATAGGGATGAATTGGAAGACATTGGATGGGAACTGTCCCATTGTGAAGAGGGAATGAGTCCAAAAGATGACAAAGGAAAGAAATAAACATAGTGTCCAGGAATACCATAACATTAGCCCCTCTTTATGGGTTGAAGTTCCACCTTCGAGTCTACTCCTTCCTCCTCCTCCTCCTCCTCAATTGTCTCTGCAGTTGACCTTGTAGTCGGTAAGGTCATACAAATCTTCGATTGACGGTTTTTCCCAACAGAATTCTGGTACGTGCCCTTGGTGACCACAGCATAGGCAAGTATGGAAGGGGCAATCTTTTTGCGCATGACCTGGCGCTGTTTTGCGACAGATGGGGCAAGTGTAGCGGGGGCAGTCTGGTCGTAAATGGTCCGTGCTCCTACAAATGAAGCATCGGATGCGATTGTTGTAGAGAGTAGAGGAGGAGCAGGGAGTGGGAATGCAGTCGACATCGATGGGATTGGTCGTGGACCTGGCGGGTGAGGATGGTACTGAAGCCACCTTTTTACCTTTGTTTCCTCGTTGCCCCTTGACATCCGAAGACTGCAGTCCTCCAATGATAATGTATTTTCTTTCAGCGTCTCTGAGGGAAATAGTGGGAGGGGGAGAGGGACGGTGGGCAAGGGGGATTGTGGCCAGGATGCAATCCATGAGTCCCCCATCAGTGAAGGGGTTCTTTCCATCAGTTCCGGTGCGAATTCCCAGATAAGATCCCTGAGGGTCTGAGCTTCCTTCGACGGACTCACTAGGGGCTGGCACAGGAATTGGGGTATCATTTTCTTTAGAGGACGAGGATAGAGGAGAGGAATCTCGAGTGGAGGTGGCGGAGGCGGCGGTGGAGAGGTCCTCTGACAGAGTTGTCCGTGTCCCAGGTACAGAGTGGGTTGTCCCAAGGGGTGATCAACTGATCAAGGTAGAATTGTTGGTATTGGTGTGGGAGGGATCTGAACAGGGAGCGGATAACGGGGGCAATGACGATGAAAGGGAGCTTGTTGAGGGCCGTAATAACTCCAAAGCATTGGAGAGTGTTGTAAACATATTGCTGGGCTTCGGTGATGGTGGTGTCCATGAGGACATGTCTGGGGTTGGGTTCGAGTACATCTCCCATAGAGATCTCATGGACTTGCTTGACAGTGTGGAGGGATTGGGCGACAGCGATGAGGGTATCAAGGGCGCCACCATGCATGAAGGCGTTGTCTCTCTTAAGATATCTGTGGACGATGGGGTTGGTGAGGAGGGTGCTAAGGGCCATCTGGCGATGTTTGGGAGGGAAGTGGTGGAGACGAAGGGGAGTGTCGATGGGGAGGTTGAGGACGGTGGCATACATGTTTCAGAGGTAAAAAGCAATGGGGAATGAGGGAGAGCCTGCCACAAGTCGGTGTGCCTTATAGCTACTCCCAGTATTGGTCCTGATTGGTTACCTCTTATCTCCCTGTCGGTCCCAATATTCTTGAATTAGTTCTGCGGAGTGCCGCAGGTTCCAAGTTGATTCCCAAGTATTTTCTGCTGTGGAATAGCCCTTCCATTTGACCAGGTACAATCGTTGGGCGGGCGACCCTCGGTGTGCCAGGATATTCTCGACTTCCCATTCTTCTTTGCCTTCTATTATGTCCGGAGGTTCTGGGAAGAAGTTTGCGCCGTGTTCCTCGGTCTCTTTGTATGGAGATAGGAGGGAGGTGTGGAACACATTGTGGATTTTCCAAGTGGGAGGGAGTTTGAGGTGATAGGAAATCAGTGATAGTACTTGGACAATCTCGAAGGGTCCTTCCCTTCGAGGGGCGAGCTTTCTAGTGGGGTACCTTAGTCTGAGATTTCAAGAGTCAAGCCATACTTTTTGTCCACTTTTCCAAGGGGAGAACTTGGATGTGATTCGGCTTGCCATGTATTGTCTGGCCTTATCGTGAGCCATGATTGCTTCTTCTTGGGCTTTTTCCAGGGAATTCATCTGCTGTTCCAAGGCCAGAAGGAAGGTTTTTCCGAGAGGGGGATATGAGTGGGGTTCATAACCCATCATTAGGAAGAACGGGGTTTGTTTGGTGACAGAGTGGCAGGTGTTACGCTTACTGCGAGCCGATGCCCTAGCGAAGTTAGTCGCAACTATCCAAATGAGAGAGAGATGAAGTGAGCAGTAATACAACCTTGTACTGCGAGCCAGCCGGCCCTGCGTAGTACCGTCCCTTGCGTAGAAGAGGTCAAGCATGGATGTGCAAGACCGACGAGGAGTCTTGAGGGTACGAGCACAAGCGAATGCCTCGAAGAGCCAGAAGACGAAGGTCGTGGAATAGAGGCGAAGTCGAGAGTGGATGAGACTCTGAGGGATCCCTCTACCAGTACACCAGTAGACAAGATAGAATTGCGAGTAACGAGGCACCGAAGTGCAGTGGGGATACAGGCAGGTATCTTGGCGTAGAACTAGCTTAGAGCTACCAGAGAACAAAGGTAACTCTATATATACTATCCTGAATGGTGCACGGACCATCAGGGCAAAGGG
>JBBPJL010000374.1:0-19036 GCA_038088675.1 Xanthoconium separans | reverse complement strand
CGGCCTCCACTCTTCCCCTACGCGGCGCGCCTCCGACCTCGCCCTCTCCCTCTCCCTCGTCTCGCCACTGTCGCCACCTCCATCTCCTTCATCTCGCAACGCCAACTACGACGACGACGCACCGTCACCGTCACCGTTCTCCTCTTCCTCGTTTCGCGACACCAATTGCAGGTGACAATGCGACGACGACGACGTCGCAATCGCCCTCTTTTCTCCCTCTGCCTTGTCTCGCAATGCCAACCGTGGCAACAATGCGCCATTGCCATCGTCCTCTCCCTCGTCTCGCGATGCCAACGACAACGATGACGACCCACTCCCTCCCTCTCCCTCTCCCTCTCCCTTGCCCTCCCCCTCGTCCCGTGACGCAATGATGACGGGATGGCAACGACGACGTGCCCTCGCTCCCTCACACCATGACGAGTACGGGTGTCAATACCCGCGCGACTACGCGTGCGATCGACGCCGACATGACGTCGGCCATCCCCATCGCTTTCCCTGCCTCTCACAACTCAACGCCACGACGACGACATGCCAGTGAACGTGGGTACAGTGTGATGCGCACGACGACAACGATAACGTCGACCGACACAGTGCGACAAGCAGGCGACGACCAACAACGAGTGTGGCGATGTCAACGCGATCCGACGTGTTGCGACAACGAATGGTGACTGCCACGCACTCTCGTTTCACCGAGAGTGCATGACTGTCACCAGACACTGTCGCCCGCCCATGCCCCCTACTCTCACTCTCAGCCGTGGTCTAAGCTTTGAGTCAGGCCGAGCTGGGCTTGGGCCCCCATCAAGGGCCAGGTGGTGGTTGAATAATTTTACCATTCGATGAACGGATGTAAAGTTGCTAAAACTCAAAGTTCCCTTCATCAGAATCCTCACTTTCATCATCGTATTCATACTCCTCGTCTTCACTGCTCCCATCCTCCTCGTCACTATCATCCTCTTCCTCTTCCTTGTCACTGTCTCCCCGCTCCACCTCAGTGATAGATGTAGCAGACGCGTTGCTGGCGTGGTCGGTGACATCCGGGTGGGTGTCGGTGTCGTTGCTGTCCGTATCACTGGAAATCCCTAGATCTCTTCTGCGATATTGAACTGCATGGCCAACACCTGTTCCTGTAAAACGGACAAACATGTCCCTATCTGCAAAGCTGCTCGATAGTCTGAGGACAAGCACAACAATTTAAAATAAAGACAGACATGTTAATGTAGAACTCGCTCCAGTCATCAGCATCCCCAGATTTCCTTGCAATGGATTGTCCAGGTCGCAGCAGTGTATTAGTTCGGCCTTCCGAAAATGCTGGGATGAGATGGCACCTTCGAATGACAAGAGATGGATCCAAGAACCCGAAAGCCTCATTGTCATGTTCAGGAACAAACCCAACCTTGGGTAGGCGTGCTACCTTGAATCCCCAGATGTACCCCGGCACAATACCTAACCAACGAACCCACAAGACCTCCATGGTCTGCGGAGAGCGATTGCGAGCATCCGGTGCCACATGGATAAAGGGGATGATAAATGCACGGAGGACTTGTGCATACCAGAATGGATGCGATTCTGGACTGTCCTCACGTGAGAGGGTCATGATAGCGCAATCAGGTCCAGTGCGTATGTAGTCCTGTTGACGACGGATATCATACGAGGTGTAATTTACACGAAACGACTTTGATTCGACGACACGATTGAGATCTTCAAGGAAACGAAGCTGACCATGCTGGGTTGCAGTAAACTGACATTCGCCATCATCGTAGTCGTCGTGATGATACAGACGTGAAAGGATGTGGTCCTTTAGCTGAGAAATAAAATTATCCTTGAAGAAAGTATATGCTTCAACGTGAACCAAATCTAAACGTGCATGGTTACCTTGATCGCCGGGTCGCCCTGGGCACGGAGATCACGAAGAAGCTTCCTGAGGTCAATGACGTTGTTCGGCGAGTGAGAAAGCACATGGTGCAGTTCGGGGATATTGCCCATTTCTGAAGTCTCGTATTTGTCTAGTTCTGACCAGTCACCGGCCTGTTGCTGACGCCGAACGCGAGTGAAACGGCGCTCCTGTCTGGCAAGTTGTCTTCCAATGTCACGTTTGCTTGTTAGCCCGTAAAACTTCTTGATGAGACGATGAGAAAGTTCTCCCTGTATGTACCATAGTCAGATTATAAATTCGTGGCTTGCATGGGTTTCCTTACAGTCTGAGTCGTGTACGAATCAGTGGTACCAAATGTTTTGATGGTATTGACGTAGTCTCCCAGGGCATGGAATTTGTACGTTAGCATATTGAACCGTTTGAAACGGGGAGAACTTGGTAATAGAGTATCGGTTGCAGAGTCGCTCTGCGCTTGAGCCAGATGTCGCCGCTGTCGTCCCGCTACCTCATATGGTAACTCTTTGGTCTCGAAGGCTGCGCAAATGACGTTAACGAAGTGTCGAAGTTGCCCGCTTAAGTTCTTCAATGATTTATCAAAGAGCTCGAGAGACTCATCAGAATGAAGTCTTAATTTTGCAAGTGAATGCCATTCAGCCAAGCGAAACAAGAGCACTTTGATTGCACCATCGTGCACCTCTGGGAAGAGACCATCAAATGCGGGAATCGCGCACTACCCATCTCAGCATATTTCTTGGCTCACAATAACAGAACTCACCTGAAGCATGTCCTCAAAGTGTCTAGCAGTACGATGTCCCATATCAGCTACATTGTCGGGAAATCGACGAATGGTCCCGAAAGGAGGAATCATGGAAAACCTATAATTTGTAGTTTGTAAGTTTGGATAAATGGGTGAAATATTTACATACCGCTCGTTCAATAACACGATTTGAGACGGATCTACACAATGTAGAATCCGTATTAAGTGCTTCAAGATATTCTTCACTACTCCAAGCTCGAACTCGTGCATGAAGTCAACAACAATAATTGGAAAGAGTTCGAAACCCAATGGTGATAGTCGCTCCACGAACGCATTCTTTTTTTTGGAGTTAGGCGACTTCGCCTCAAGTCGGGTGGCAAATTCATGCTTACTAATGTTGGCACAAGGGAGTGCTCCTTCAGCAGCCGCTCGACTGCAGCGCCCTTGACCGGAATACCGAGATTGTAAATTGCTTTCCTTGCGGAAACGACCTTGTTCTGAAAATACGTCCGTAATTGTGACAACCTGGCCCTCATGTCATGCACAAGACCCAGGCTGCCGAACTTCGACTTTGGAACCAGGCATCTCGGACATGGGCAGACGCCTTTGTCCCGGATGGTTGCGAGAAGAATCCTACTTTGACGTCAACACATTATAAAGGAATATAGATCAAAGCCTACTTCTCAGGATAGTCAGCAGAATAGGTAAAGATCCTTGGGTAAACACGCCGGTACTTGCCATCGTAACACTTAATAACGATTCCGTTCTTATATGCTTCCAGGAACTCCTCGTCCAACAATATCCTCCAGACCGCGTGGAATAGCTCTCGTTTACAATGTGCAAGTAGGTCGGTGTTAGTCTTTTTCGGGCTCAGACCTGTGATGACGCTGGTAAGAGACTGAGGTATCTGATTCGACGTGAGTGAGTTAGATGCGTCAGAGTGGAAAAAACCCGCTTACACGAGGGATAAATGCAATCGGGTGGCACGCGCCAGAGACCAGGGGAGACGCTCGGATATATTTGGACAAATTCCCAAAAAACAGATATATTGGCCACGAGCTGGCGTGCCCAAACTGAGCAAGGTGCGTTGAGTCGGACCAAATCATGAGCCCTGCAACAACTCGTTCTAGCTGGCAGTTGTCCACGCGCCTCTGTTTTTGTATTTCGTCGTGTGCTTTGTTCCAGGCATCCGATGTGTAGAGCTCGTCGTACAAACGCTGCTCGTGACCAGACGAAGATTTCCAGATACGTTTGAAGGGGGTGAGGTGGAAAAACTTTGACAGAGGTTCCGTAAACGCCGACTTGATGACAGGCACAAGAGATCGGTACATCAGTCCAGGAATGGAAAATGGTTGTCCGACCCCTTGCCGCTCCCGCGTTGGGATTGAAATTTCTACCGTGGCTTCTTTCCAGCCATCACCGCTGAAGATTTCCGATTGCTTGTCTGTTGGCATCGCATTATCCAATCGCCTAAATTCCACTGTGGAGTTGAAGTTGACCAACTCGCTAGCCTTGAATTCTGGGGCCTGTATTACCTCACGGACGAGACGCGTCACCTCAGCATTTGATTTTTGACTGCTCCCTGTCAGCTTCCACGACATGAGACGCCAAATAGACATATTTTCCCAAGGCCATGGTGGCGAGTGCGCACTAGAAGATGCAGTAGCTGTACCGGAGTCCGCATTGACATCAGGACAACGTGGAATGTCTGATAGGTCACAGATGGATACAAAGGAGTCAGGGTCGTAGGTAGGGCGATGACGGTAATCCCGGGCAATTCCAAAGGTATTGAAGGCTGTTCGGAACGAATCAAAGACGTGAAGAATGACACGACGGACGATTGACGATCCGTCGGCTGTGGGTGAGCTGGTGCTGGCGGGGAGCGGAGCCTCTGGGAGTTCGTCACGGTAACGGAGGGGGAGACGGCGTATTCGTGATGGGTGCTGTTAAGATACATCAGTGTAGTTAGGACTCATGGCGGTGTGTACACGCCCAGGTTAAACTCACTGCGTTATTCTCTGTATCGTGCTGCGCCGAAACCAGAGGCTGTGGTTCAGACTCCGGTGCGGTCACCGCGTCAGGCAAGGAACTGGTAGACTATGTGGCCAGGACGTCAGAGTACTGCTACATAAGAGTGGGTTATACTCACTTCCGTAGTTTGGGGTAGAATATTGTTCTCTGCAGCAGAAAGACACACTTTGTTGATGGCAGTCGGCTGAAATAGATTTCAGGGCGTGAACTTGCTACTGAATTCTCGTATCATACCTGATCAGTACCAATTGTTGCGGGCACAGGCATGTGCTTGGATCGCTTTGGATTGGTTGAGAGGTAGTAACCCAAACTTCGCTTGGATCCTGATATCTGATGAGCTTTGGGACGACTCTCCCGTTGCCGTTGTAAGTAGATCACGCAGGAATTGCGATGGTGAGACAAACCCCTTGACCCAGAAAACGAGCGATTGCAGGGTTCCCCGCATTTGAGTGATCCACCCATCGATACGCAGAGATAGCGAAGAATGCTGCAGTCAGCATTAATTGACGTGTTCACCCAAAGACCCGCCCGTTTTCTCACGGTCAGCGATGGGTATCCGCATGGTGAATCTTCAAGTAGACCATTAGTTGCGATGTGTGGACGTCTAGACTGTAACAACCCACTGCATTCAACCAGTTATGTATACATACATGTATGGTACAAAACTCGCGCAAACAACTAGAACCTACAACATGTGCAATCACGATGCACATGACAAGTACATACTGCAATACCATGGGGAGTATATCATGACTCGGACTGGCACAAAGAAATAGTACAAAGACGAGGGTTCTCTCTGCGTTCAGTACTCCATAGACCTGGCAACAGAAAGATTCTCGATCGGTTCTTGGAGGGGAGTAGCAGCACGAGGCTCGAATACGGCACTGAACAAAAATAAACACTTGGAATATGTGGATTGATGTTCAGACTTACTCAGTCCACCAACTGAGGAGGTTGTTAATCTCTCTGGCTTTCGCTTCTGAGCGAGGACACTCGAACCAGTCAACGATATTGTTATAGAACACTTCATAGTCAAAGTGATTATCCTGAAGATTCCAGGATCCACGGTTAGACAATGCGAAACGAAGCTATGACTCTGGTGTGGGTTTCATTGGCCAACAGTGCAGCTCGCCACATACCTGCACGGCAATATATGCGATTGCGCGTGGCTGAACCGTCTGCACATTCAAAAGCCTTGCAACGTTGCGCCGAGTAAGTACTCTGGCTCTACCTGGGAGAGGCTGATCGTCATCTGGCATCAGATCCTCATAAGCAGAGCTAGGAGATGTAAAGATGCATCGGAATGCCTGATGTGGGTCTTAACTAAAGTTGTAGATCAATGGTTGATCGACATACCCGTACAAGAAGCTCTCCTTTGAATAGACCCTGGGAAGGGTGTGCTTGATCGTAATGGCCGTTTTCGTACACGAACCTCGGCCACATGTGTGCGGTGACAGCATAGAGTGGGTTGTGACCCCGGATTGCACCACGGACACTAAAAAGCCCAAGTTCAATGATCGCAGGCGAAGGGACGTTGACATGACCATACACTGGATTAGACCAATCGTAGTCAACCGGAGAAAGGAGTCGTCCAGTCATATCATGGTTGAATCCCCTTCCTTGCTTCTCTCCAAGAGAAAAGAAGGGAACCGGGTGGGGGCGCCGTTCATTTAGCCAGGTAACGACTGAGGATTTCAGGGTGCTTGTGTCATCCGCTCGAGCACGATGGGCACCTTTCTGTAGTAACTGGACACGACTAAGGACTAGAGTTATCTTTTTTTGGAAGGACTCACGTCCTGCCAAGCTCTCTTGCGTGCCTTTGTCTTCATCAGTCCTTCCACCTCTGGGCACCACTGGACGAGTTCTTTATAGGAACGGAAGATGCGGTCCTCGCTGTAAATAGATCAGTGGAATCCACAGAAAAGATGTGTAGCACCTACACTTCAGACGAGGCCACATCGTTAGCTCCTTCGTCATCTCCTGCCAGGAGGATCCGGCGGTTATGTTCTGCAATTAAATCGGTGACGGGATCTGCAAGGCTCACGAGCCTGCAAATCGCCCGACCTTCGCGAAGAAGATGGGACTGGTCGCTATGGAATATTGAATTGTCAAGCCGATGTCTATGTTTAAGCAAGCTACTCACATTGTCCGAGTATTAGCGGCCTTGCCTTCGAGTGCAGCAATACGCCGCTTCAAAGTGGTAAGAGTGGCAGCCCGAGGCCAATCAGGAGAGGGGCTGCGACGAGGCATTTCAGATGGACTAGAATGTCTTGACGAGTCGGCTTGATCAGGCCTTTAAGGTGTTTGCATTGGCGCAGTCCACGGCCATGATAAGTCATGGCTCACCAACTCATCTCGGGGTAGATCTGAGCTGCGGGTCGTACGAGAATGTCAGAGAGAGCATATCCCCTGTGATTGAAACAAAAAACAAGTTAAATGGGGATATACCTTGGCGCCGGTTCAAATCACAACGATAAGCTGGACACAGTATCTGAACAGATTGAAAGATATAGTATTGATGGCCTCCAGGCCTCCATATTCTTGCAAAAGATCTGAATTAGAATGCAACACTTACTTCAAAGTAAAATGCACGTTGAGTGTTCACCGCTGATTGGGTTTGGTATTCGGAGGTGTAGCTAAACTGAACCATATGTTGAGTTCAGCGTTCAGAAAAAGATGCAGAAAGAACCGGTTCAACGAAACTGGACCGTTCCATCCCGTGGTACGACGGCGGTAACAATAATGGCCCAGGGCCTGGGGTCCAGAATGAAAATTTTGCGTAACTTGCAGTGCCACGTCACGGAGCATGATGTAAGCAAACATAGTCCCCTGGTTGCCCCTGTATGTGATTTGCATTCCCGTCTGCATCCCATCCTACAACCACACTTGTCTGAGTTGCAATTGTTAGATCAGTATCTACTTGCATGCGATGTTGTCTGATCGAACTTCTCAGGATGATATGTTTTTAAAAAATTGCTGCTTTCCGGCCATTGAATGGTTACGTCATTGGACACTGTACCAGTCCACAAACAGTCAACATTCAATTAGATTAGGTTCGGAGTCCCTAGGTGGTCAAATTTCAACCTTCTTGCGACATAATTTGAAGTAAAGACACCTCATCAAACTCAGGGAGGGCGGGAATAGCGCGAACCGGCATAGTACTGACTCGGTGACTCAGAAGGTCTGAACCGTGTACATAGTAGCCTTTCGATCCCATGTTCGCTGACCCAGTTCGAATCATGTCCAAGCAATCCAAATCACCCTATACTTAGTATTAGTACTCCTTGTGACGGTGACCATAGATCCAAGTGTGAATCTATTTCTTCTCCTACGATGTCTGACGCATCATACGATGAATGGGGTCAGCATAGATGGGAAGGAGTAGGAAAGCGTGCACCTCTCGATGAACGGTTGGTATATCTATAGCCAAATCGGTCAGCCAGTGGTCACAACTCCACCCTCACTGCTCAGTCCACTCCCCCTTAGCATTGTCGTATGCCGCAATTCACTTCTGTCTCCAGATTTGGCCGCTGACTTCGTTTTGTGCTCGCTCGTGTTGTGATCACAGAAATCACCTCACAATGCCGACGATCAACACCACGCTTGATACAACCAATTACCCTTTAAAGGTAAGCAACTACAGATACCCCTCTCGACAGCGGAAGGCAAAGCATTGGGCCAATCGGCATCTGTCGCGTCAGTGAGTGCAGGGCTGAGCTTACTAGTAATAATACAGGTGTAGAAAACCCTTGGGTTACGTTACCTCTCCACCAGAAAAGCCCGCTATCCTGGTACTTGAGTCTCGTCTGCACAATTTTTACTACAGCATAGTCCAAAGCTGCTATCGCCGTGACGACTCAGATGCCTCCCTTCTTCGAACTTTCCATAGTCTCTTTTCGAGTCGGTCCACTGCCTTCCCAGCCAAAGTGGGCCATCGCCATCGTGTCTAACCCATCATCCGGTGACTCGATTGTGTACCAGATTATAGGTTCCACATCGGACTATAGTCTCGACATGCCACAATCTGTCACATTAAGTGTGGGGGAGAACGGTTACTGCAGCAAAGTGTCCATTGGATCTGTGGACTCTCAGACTCTCCATCACCTGCACGTTGTTCTCGCTTTGATCCCCATTATACATGGGAATCCCACATGGGACTCTTACGACTGGGTCATGGATGGAATAGCCGCACTTCGTGGACTGAAATGCTGTCATATATATGACTATGTGACACTTCAATGGCTCGAAGGACAATTTGGTAAGCAAGGTATACCTTGGGTGACCATGACGGCTCACAGACAATTTCAATATTAGCATCAAACGACTAGATAACGGGTATTAGGTAGTTGATATGGGAACAACAGAGTATGATGACGCTTTGGGGTTGCGTTGCATGCAGACCTCTAGTTGTGTCTCTTCTATACGTACTTGTTAAGCATTGCGCACTGGAATGACAGTAACTCAACTTTCTATTGGGAATCTGGCGATGTGTACTATTGGACGTCTCAGGATGGTTGTTGTGTATTGGCGCTCACATCACATGAGGTTTGGAATAATTTCCGATCGGTTTTTCCATATCGATGGAGCCAGTGTTAGCTCCTCATTCTATTTTTCCTTGCCTTTCCCTCACTTCGCCCTCCCCGCCATGCCACGCCCCACACCGCACGGCGTGACGAGGACAAGGGCGACGTAACACACACAACGGCACGACGACGACAGTGCCACGTCGATGGCCTTGCCACCACCACCACTCTGCAACTGACGAGGACATAACACACAATCACTTATGTGACGACGATGGCATCGCCTTGCCCGTGCCACCACCGTACACCCTCCGGTCCACCACTACATGCATGATCGAAGCGACGTGACACGCAGCGCACTACCCACCAATCCAACCATTGTGCACACTACGATGATGACAGCGCCACATCGACTGTGCTCATGCCACCACCGTACCCTCTCAACCTCTATGTGCACGATCGACATCGATCATGGAAAAGGTAGCAAATCATAGCCTCAAACTGCTTAGTAGGTCTCGGAATACGTGTACACTGATTCAGTCACAAAACACTTTTTTCTGCGCCATCATTCAGTACGCATCGCTGGGCTCGACCGACATTTAATCACTATTAATGAGTTGTTAGGTAAGATGATACATCACTGCGACATAGCTCACTGACACCTGACGCCGCTTCACTCGTTTTCCCTGAGTCTCAACACACGAGTGACGTGCCTGCCGGCTTAGATGTCAGATCGTAATCACAGACTATGTTCTGACATTACCTCTCCTTGAGGTGCTGCAGGCGAGGGCGACCGCGGTCGCTTGTGAGCCTGAGGCCACTCGGCCTGATCACGCTGTATTGAAAGTGGTCACCAAATAAGAATGTAGTGCAAATACCTACGACGCACCCTCGCTGTGTCGTCTGTGTTATTCCATAGTTCTGGGGTCGCAAGCATTCTGGAAATGTGGGATCTGGGATTTTGCGCTTCAGTGAAGATGCGCCATTCTCGCACGGTGGCATCTTCCTCATCAGTATAATTCTCTAACCCAGCTTCTTTTGCAGAACCCTCTTGAAATAATCCAAGAAGGATCTCGGCCGCACTATCATTGAATGAAGGCGATCGGGAACGAGAGCGGTGACGGAACTTGGATGTCTTAGAGACTTGAGACTCTTCGTTTGACTTGGTAGGGTCTGTAACCGGGGAGGACGGACACTGATTGTCCACAGGCCGCTCGCAGCTGTTACTATGGTCTCGAGACATGGGGAAACACCGCTCGGATTGGATCGAAGGATTCATCAAGGCCACAACTTGCCAAGTCTGGAAGAATTGAGTTGGTTCACTTCGTTGGTTCCATCGACAATCGCCGGATCGTAACTGCACATGTTGGTTTGCTTTACGGAAACGGCGGGTACTGCTGTCGGTCTCAGCAGTTCGGCTTTGGGGAACTGGTACCGATTGTTTCCGTCAGGGCTCCATTTTCGCTATCTGAAGGGTTGAATGTGCTGTGTAGGTCCATTGATTTTGAATGAGTTAGGTTGACAGATCCGTACTCATCGCTTCCACCAGGGCCAGGTTCTCGCTGTCTGAAGGGCTGGGACATTGGATTGGTTCACAGTAGGTCAGATATTATAGTGGTCCGCATACTGACTGCGCGTGGTCTTGCTCGTTGGGTTGCTCGATGGGGAGAAACAATAGCTCTGATGTCTTAGGTCTGCTCGGGATCACTTTTGGGTGGTATTACTAGCTGCCTTCCGATCATGACGTTATCGCCGTTTTCAGTCCAGTGAGTTAAGGTTTGTCCACTGACAAAGACGTACCTTACCCGGAACCCGAATCTCAATTATGTAGCAGCATCCTGTTCAGAGTCTAAAAATTACGCTACCTGGTTCCGAGGAGGTGTACGGCGAGTCGATCAATGATGGCCCGAACAACCCAATTTAGTAGAGTCTCCATTCTCCTTGTTTTTATCTCCTTTTCACGCAGTCCAGTGGCATATTCGCCGTATTTCTATTCAATCACAGGGTCATGTTCAGGGCTGGATGAGCTTGCGGGAATAGGCCGAAACTGGAAAAAAAAAAGAAAACATTTGGCAAGTGCTTTTTGGTCCTGAACTTATATCAAACAGCCGCTCCGAGCTGGCGTCCTCAACACTTCTCATTGATCATCCATGCCTCCTGCGACTGCGCAATCTCAGGTGGAACTCCCATCCCCATCTCCATCTGATCTGTCTGATTCGTCTGTCGTCGTTGCTTGCAAACGACGCATCTCAGAGCTCGAACAAGAAATCGAGCAGGTCCACGGCAATAGCCAACGGGGCAAAGCGTGAGTGCAGTTACTTGCCGTTGTAAAACTAATATTTTTTCTTCTGCTTTTTTTTTCTTCTAGCGAGAGAAGCTCTTTACTCATTGCCGGGCGCTGCATCCGACGACTTGTGTCTCTTACTGACCGAGTTGAGGATCTGGTCAATGAGGCGGACCGCCGCATCAGTATGGATAATCTAGACATCGAATACAGTCAAGAGTAAGTTGTGTATTCTGTCTAATTCTCACTCTCAGACGCTTCTATTGTATAAGATCCGATCGCCGGTACAGCGCTTACATCGAGCTTCTGCAACGCAAACCTTCTTTAGGGAGGTTGTTTTCCGCGAACGACAGTACCCTCTCATTAAAGGACGTTTTCAAAGAGGTACGTGACCAAAACGCCTAAGAACTAAATAAATAAAAAACTAAGAGACGTTACCATGTTAGCTCAATCGAGGTGCAGATAGCGCCCGCAGCGATGACTCCGCAAGTTTAAAGCCAGTCGTGGTCCACTGGCTTGCGGAGATGTACCATGATGCTGCGTCTGGCCTCCAGTCTGATACGAAATTTGAGCGTGGCTTCAATCACCACGTTACTGGCCGTTTGCTTTGCCCAGTGGACTACAAATGGGAGGATGAGATGTAACCAGTTTCATTTTTCTGTGTTCTTATCATACTAACATATCACATTGTCTAGCCAACGTGCCGCTATACTTGATGTTCATCCCGACTTCTTAGTCACCTCTGATTCTTGGCCGACGTTTCTGTACGAAAACGAAGAGTATGATCCAACAGATCCGAGAAAGGGACTCTTCCGCAACTTTCTTCTGATACAGGTGTGTGGACAATTTTTATTGTGCAGCGACTAATTCAAAGGCATAAAGGCCTTCAAACATATATTCATGTCCCCGAGCTCGGCCCTCAAGACGGAAAGCGAACCCGATCATACTGCGCAGCCGAAGAAGTCTCGCAAGCTCGATGAATGTCGCACCCGTTCTAACGTTGCATCATTACTTGGATTGGAATCTGTCACTGCGCGTTCAATCGCATATATTGCTGTCCAGGTATCCTCCGTGTTGTTTTGTGAAACAGTTCCTCACCCATTTGAGCATTAGTTACGTTTTGCGCTGTCAAGCTGCGGTAGCTGGCGGACCATAGATGGCGACTTCAATTATTACGACTTTTACAACAACATCATTTCTTTCTTTGAGTATGGCGAAGTGCCCGAAGACAAGAAGTTCATAGAAGACTTGCTACTCTGGTGGAATCGGTACTTGTTTTTTCACCAGGATTTTTATCTTAATCGCTCACATTCTGCCTTCATCGCAGCAAGGTCTTTGGGCGATTGAACATGGCGGTCTATCGACCGCGTAATGTAAGCAAGTTGTCTGTGGCCGTGTCCCTCTCAAGGGGCCGCGGAGGCGAGCCTCGTGCGAGCACCTCGTCTACCACATAACATGTTCTGTTACAATACGAAACCGTGTCCGGTGTCAGCATAATGAGCATTTTTGCATATTGTACATTAAATTGTGATCCAATTGGCGCCACAATATGATGTCTATGGTGGATTGCCGGCAGCGCGTTGATTGGGAAATAATAAAATCTATTCACGCCATGGTCATGGCCATTTACATGGAACATATTGTTGACATGATGCTCACTGTGAGAAGAGGTCCAATCCCAGAATGAGTATATGTAGGGCGAAATTTTCCAAATACTTGAGACTGTCCACAACATTCCTGGTCATTTCAACTATCTAGACAACTGTAAGACATAGACAAGTTTGCGATATAACTAGACCCCGGTAACACTTGGGTTTGGTTTACTTCTTTGACCAGGTGGTGATATATATACCCAATACCCTCCATATCCTGTATGGTAAATCATCTGTGTCTTATCAACATGTTTGGAGCTGGCTGCATTGTATCAATACTGTTGAGATCAACCGTGATGCCAACAGTCTCGATGAACGCACATATTGTGACTTGATAACAAAAATGGACGTGCGCGCGATGCAAGCTTAATCTTCATTTCGGGTCACTTGAAATAAACATTTTTCACGCCAGGCAAAGCTCTCACAATGTGTTCTCTGATCAACATTTCCCTGGTTGACTCACAGTGCCACTGTTATCCAGTAAACTTGGTAGTTGTCTGTCCTTCCGGACATGATGGTATGCGCCAGAAATCCCAGACTATACTCAATCGGGCACTGGCGACGTCACGGTACAATGTTGCCATTAAGTATCGCCACAGGACCACAAATAAGTACTTGTGAGAAATTGCACCTACTTCCCATTTAGCTGCAACTGGCACTTCGTTTAAAGCATTCTAAGGCCATAAACGGCCTGATCAGTGGGACACCCAGGTCATACTTATTACAGGTATGAAAAGGCCTTATATACCCTGCTCGTAAAAAAATTAACCCTGTGATGGTTTTCATGTGAATTGCACGCTCCCATGTGTATACGAGTTCGATCATTTGTATCTTATTCTTCTCGCTATGCCTCGTCTCTCTGGGGGGCTGGGGTGGACCGTGTACGGCATCTATACAGGCATGTTGAAACGATGCCAAGCTTGAAAACTGACAAGCATCAGAGTAACGAGTTGAGTCGAAATGGATACTCACGCGTCTCTATATCCACTGCCTGACTCGAGCGAACGCCGACCCCATCCGCATGCGACGTGTCTGAGCTGTCCAGTAGAAAGTGACATTGTCCCATGTCGGAACACCAGTCAGAGCCGCAAACGGTCTAATAAGATATAGATGAACACATCGCACCGCGGGGAGAAAATGAGCACAAAACACACCTTCCCGTTCGAAGGGAGAATGAGTAAGGGATGGATGAGTACTAGTCGTGACTCGGTGAGCGACGCGAGTCAGACGGTGTTCGAATGGGGTAGGGGGCGACGCAGACCCTTGGGTTCCACCTGGCTCGCGACGTTCCTGCGCGAGGAATGAAGAATACTCAGTCCTGTAATCATTCGAATGGTACGACGACGTTGCGCTGAACTCAGGCAGTTGCTTTTCTCACGCATTCGCAACTAATTGACAATCTCTCTCCCATAATAAAGGTCCGTACTAGCACACCGGAGGTGCCTCGACGCTGAGTCGTATCTTCGACAACTTGACTCGGAAGCATGACCAGAACACGAGTTTACTAACTCAGTGTTCGACCGCTCATCTTCATCCATGTTCACCAGGCTGTTCGAAGTTCGATGACCCTCCTGGAGATCGTCTTGCTTTCCAAATACGATGGACGTACAAGTACCGTTTTGTTCGCGTCTGAAGTCCCTTTTCGTGCTATCATCGTTACACCCGCGCCATTCAGGGTCTAGATCATTTGATTCAGTTTGCAGGTACGACGTATGAATGCTGTCGGATTTCGTTACGGTGCGTTTATTTACGTCTTTCCTATGCTCTTCGTCCATTCTAAGCCCGACCTGATGCCACCATCTCTCCCCCATATTTTTTGTATTCAATTGCATCCATTACGCATTTTCTTATCGGTCGGTCCCTCACAATGGTCGGTTCCTTGTTCGCTTCCACTGGGGGTTGGCCGTGACGACGACGGAATATCCATGACTCTTTATTTTGACCTGAACGTGCCTGCAGTCTTTCGACGCTCAAAGCAGGTACTCGAGGAGGATGGAAAAATGTCTGAGAAGAAAAGCCCAAGAGACAAGCACGATCTTCTCGTGCGACTCGCTGGATTGACCTGGATCGAAGTTCGTAACAACACGCCTGTTTTTCGATCGACTTGCAAGGGTGGCTAACTCAAACCACGTTGCTGTACAAGGCATGCATTCGACCGGACACCGAATCACTCCAAGTTCAAGATTGAACGTCGGGTTTCATTTCATCAACCTTGCGACATCCCTGTAAAGTTCGAGTACAATGGTATGGTATATTCCTTACATGGTGCGATTCCATTGCATGCTAGTCGCCGATTGACACCGTCTATTGAATTCAGGGTAATCAAGGTGCCGAGTTGCAGCGGTACTTGTCTAGGACTAGCTTGGTGCGCCTCCATATTCATTTTGATCATCAAGACGTCTTGGGGTGTTCGGCTGGTTTGACACGTTCCATAATTCGGTCCCGTTTCGGGACCTACGACCAAACTGCTGTATAAAAGGTCAGCCTAACCAAGGGTATCCCCAATCCCAACCCTCTCGACCCACCCCAGATACAGAAATGTCTCAGAAAGCGGCTATTCAATACACCGTGCGCTGGGTATACCACGGCAGAAGTTTTGGATCGTTAGGTATACCACCTCACGAGACAGAATCCGGGAATGCAGACTGCGTCCGCATCCCTGTCGAAGTCGGCATGGAGAGCAATGTAAGCTTGTTTTTTGCCCTGTCCGAAATCGAGAGCAACCGACCTGACACACGTGGTATGTAGTGGACCTCGACGCCAGCACAGATCGTCGGTGGTCCGACCCACCTGGCCGCGCTCCCTCTCACGTACACGATGGAACTGAACGGTCAAGTCTATGCGACGAACGATCAGACTGCAGACAAAGAATGGTACCTTGCACCCGCCCCCGATACTGTCACGTACTAGTGAGTGCATGAGACCCGCGGAATTTCTTTGCCTGTCACTCACGCCTTGCCACGTTTAGCATCGGCACTAACGAGAACCTGGATCGTGTATGGACCGTCGTGGAGACTAATGTACCGTGCCTTCCCCCCCTGCTTGACGTTGACTGATTTTGGTTTCGTTTGTCGCCGACTAGGACGCTCCGCTCATCATGCTTCAACCCATTGATCCTAACAGTTCCCACCAATTTTTCGAGTTCGATTCCTAAGGCTCACTGAAGGTGAAGCGAAAGCGGAAAGCAACATATGTACGTTTTTGTATCAAGTCGTCGCAAGGACGGGGGGGGGTGGATTCTCGTACGAGCGTCGTATACCTCAATGTCATCATGATTGGAACCATGCAAGTTTGTTTTTGTCAATGTGCTATATAAATCATGAGGGCCGTGCCAAAGCCTTGGGCGAGTTCGTCGATCCGCATACATACATCTCCAACTCGTCGAACGCCGAGTTTCATCCCTTCCTGACCGTGCAAAAGTGGATGTCACCTACGTCGTTTGGAATACAATATCGCCTACGGTGGTCGTGTTGTAGCCACTACCGGCTACGCTAGTTACATGCTTGCTTGCGACAAACACACGCTCCCGATCCACTTCCGATCTCGGTGCCAGAACAGAGTTTTCCCCCTAGGACTAGCCTGGAGAATCGTGAACGTACGTTGAGATGACGCCATGTATGTACGCTTTCGTTCTCGACTGATGGCTGGCGTACTGGGGGGAAGGTGGATGGAGTCCCCACTCCTCTGGTGTCTAATCACAGGGTCTGCTACGATCCAACTTGTAAAAGGAGAAAAAGCGGTCGAATAATTTTGTTTGACCGAGTCCTGATGTTGACGGCTCCACCGATCGGCGGCGGCATTCAAGACTTCCGCAGATGGGCACGGGCGAGGAGGCACGCAAAGGAAGTCGGGATCCCAATGGTAGACAGTGTAGGTGTAGGAATGACCGAGCGACACCGCAGCGCCGGCAAGAGCGTCTGACCGTTGAAGTAGGGATACAAAGAAAGGATTCCGCCAACGTTCGTTGCCCTTGAAAAATGGCTGGCTTGGTATTGACGATGCGACCAAAACGCACGAGTGGGTTATGTGTGGACAGCCACACAACCGTCCAGGACTTGCAAGACATGATCCGAAACTTGTGCGTCACCGCAGATGGATGTCTGTCATAAAGTTGGCGAACGCGACACTGCGCGGTGGGGAATCCGAGTGGAACTGGACCAGGCCGTCCAAAGACCAAGTGTATCCATGCTTGCGCTTGGCGCGGACGCCGCGACCGTAGTCGTCGGTGATGAGAAAGTTGCGCGTTGGTGGGGTTGGGAGAGAACGGTTATTTGAGAAGGTCTTGGACAGCTTCGAGGTGATCGCCATTGGCTAGACGTGAACGCGACCAACGAGGGTTTTAAGTGATGTAGGCTCAAGTTTGCTTACGGAAGGGGTCTTTGGATTGTCGCTCTGTAAGCTAGGCCAACGAGAGGAGGTGGACCGACAGACGAGAGAGGGTGCGGTTATTTTGCGCAGGTGGGTTCGGGTGATCCTGGCGTTGGTGCTGAGTGGGGGGTTGAAGGGTTTAGAGGTGGAGGTGATCTGGCTCGGGCCTATGGTTGCGCGTGGTACGCATCTGGTAGTATGAAGACGGACGTGGCTGAAATTAGAAACTGGGAAGTCTTTCGCTGTCATGTACGTATTTTCAAAGCATCGTATGGTCAAGGCGTGACTTGAGTGACCGCGTGGATGGTATTTACTCGAATCATTGACACGACGACTTCGACGTCGTGAAAACATCTCGAGGTGGACTACACTCTTGCTGCCGATTTCAGGTCTGCCACGGGGTATTATTTCCTTATTCTTTGCCAAATGCAGGGGAGGGGAGAATGGTGAGGACTATCAGCATTCTTTGCTCGTCAAAAAGTACAAATTTATAGTACAGACCCTATAGTATTAGCAACGTCCGCGTGTCGTCGTCATCCGGAAAAAACGGAATGCCAACTTCAGCTTCAAGACCTCATACCTCACATCCTTTGATGACCCACACGTCAAACCGGACCTCGACGCACCGCTTCGATGTCACCCGAGTTGACCGTGTCGCCCTCCATCTCGTTCCAAGGCTGAGCGTAAATGACGTGGCCCCTAAATGCCGACATTCTTCTTAGATCTGTGTCTTGGCAAGTGCTTCGGAGAGCGAGAGAGAGCAAGAGCTCGCAGCGATATGCACGCGGCAGTCGGGCTCACGCGTCCTGGACCTAAATGGATGAGCTGCGAGGAGCCAGAATGAGCATTGGAGCTAGGGTGAGGTGGGTAGGTCGCTGAAACGGGCGAGGACGAACAGTACGGAGAGGAGCGACGAGGTGGTGGCGCGAGAGCAAAAAGCGCTGCCCTTGTCCGAAGAACTAGCGTGGGATGGGAAGGATGATCCGCGTTGCCCCAGTAAGTCGCTGCTTCTGACAACATCGTGACCAACCTCCGAAGTCACGATGCTTGCAAGGCGCTCATACTTTACACAGGATCTTTCACATAGACCTCCCAACCTTTTCAGCGATGATTCCATCTAAAGTGAGTTGTGCAGATCACACTGTTACAAACTGAAACGGACGGTGGTCTTAGGGCTCGGATGGATCTATCTCCCATCATGGACATTCTCCCGACTTGGTACCTTCTCCTCTGCAAGTTGTTGACGCGCACCCAAGTACTTTACGTGGTGTCGCTGCCGTCGGCGACAATGGTAGTGATGTTTCGCACCCCCAAGATGGATCTGACTTGGCGTGTTCCATCAAAGGCATGTATCGTATTCTCGACCTCATCTCCGAGCAAGGTAGTGGTGGTCTGGGTGAGCACCAATCCTGGAGTGCTTTTTCCCATGATCAATCTGTTCTCAGTGGATAAGATCATCATATCCCAAGATTCCTTGAAGGCTTTTATAAATACTGTTTGCCCTGGTGCATACATGTCCATGACCAAAGTCAATTTCCAGGCGCTTGA
>JBBPJL010000373.1:0-19085 GCA_038088675.1 Xanthoconium separans | reverse complement strand
TGCAGAACTCCTCAACTCCGATGTAGAACTCTGGTGCATAACTCCTTGACTCCGATGTAGGACTCCAGTGCATAACTCCTCAACTCCGTTGCACCACTCCTTAACTCCGATGCAAACTCCGATGCACCTCCCTTGGACCTCCTCTTACTCCTTAGTCAGAGTATTACAATACTCCCATATCTGTGCCTCGCTTATTTGCACTGCTCCGGCTATGTGCAACTCCGAGCACAGCTCCAGCTCTGCTACTCCCAACTCCCGAGATACTTACAAAGACTCGTTAGTGTAGCAATTCAGTCCTCAGAGTATTTAGTCTCTGTACTCCTGTACTTCGAACCCCTAGTTCTAATATCAACTAAAATGATCCCCTAACTCCTTCTCGAAGTTCCCTGAGTCTTCCCCTCTACTCTCTCCATCTCAGAAATATGAAGTCCATGACTTGGCAAGGGCGCGACACATAAGTCCTGCACCAATGACTTCCCCCCTCCGCTCCACTTCGCCCTTAGACTCACTCACTGTACCCCGAACTCCATAACTCCGGAACATCGGAGTTCGAACTCCGATCTTCGGACCTTCGGACCTATGCAACTCCGAAGCCTCTTCCCTTCGGACTTCGATCGGACTTGAGTCGGAGGTAAAGGTATCAACCGGTTTTGACAATAGCCTACTTAAGGAAACAGAGAGAAGTAGCAGAAAGGAATATTGAAGAAGGGCGGGCGTGCAACGCTTTACCACCACTGCCGTCACCTTATCAGTCTAGAAGGCCAACACCCATTGTCGACGACCTTCTCGGTCGTGCATCTCCCATCCCCTCCCCGGAACCTGGTCCATCTCGTCTCCCTCCCTTGGATATTCCATCCTTACCAGCTCCTATACCAAAAGCCCTAAGGAAAGAGAAACCACGAACACCTTTGTTCCCCTCTGGGACACTGCCATTGTTAGGAGAGATGCCATCCTTCTATAAACCCTCGAAGCGCACTGGGGACAGCCCAGTATCACCAAAGGAAGGGACAGTTGTCTCTACACCCTCACCCAGACGAGTGATGGGAATGTCAACCACACCTACCGCCTCTCCAATCCACCCCTTTCTTCAGGGGCCGACCATATCACCCAGGGTTGGTTCCCCACTCCGGATGGAACCCATCACTCCCATCATCGCTCAACTGGTCCTACTCCAACCGGTACAGGAGTCCCTTCCTATCGTCAGACTCTCACGCGCGCCCACACCCCCTACTGAAGGACGAGTTTTCCCTTCACCATCGGCCAAAGGAAAAGAAAGGGCCGACAAGTTAGAAGCAGCATTGCCACCCTCCTTCTCAGGAGAATACAAGGATGCCAATTGGTGGCTACACGCTATGGACGGATACTTTGCCGTCAACCACTGGTCAGATGATCAAACCAGAATCATCACAACGCTCAATAGGATGAGCACAGGGAAAGGTAGACTCTTCGCAGAAGGGTACTACTACAAACTGGACAAGAACCTCGGGCAAGGTCTCTCTTGGGTCCAGTTCAAGGAAGAGTTCTGGTCCTCTCTGGCAAAGGACCACACCCACTCCGCGATGCATTCCCTCTATGCATTAAAACAACAAGAGGAAACATTACTTGGATTCGCCACTTTCACCCTGGACTTCCAACTTCTCTTCAACCAATGTGGTCTCACCGACCAACCAGCTCTTTGCGAGCTCTTCGCCAGGGGACTCTCGATTCCTCTCATGGAGAAAGTACATACTAGGCTCAGGATACGAACCAACATCCATCTCTGAATGGATCGCTCGGGCTTCTTCTTTCACCCGCCAACAAGAAAGAATCCAAGAACTCTGTGCGGACAACACCCTGCCCAAACAGACAAGGAACTGGACTTCACTGGACACTGGTTCGCAGTCCAAAGAAGAAAAATGCAGAACAACTGTCCATTCCTATAGGAAAGACAGACGAGTAAGGAAATGAGGTTCTGGCCTCAACAAACGACGAGTAAAACCGACTTCCACCTTGTCACTGGAAGAACCCTCTCCCCCACAGATTGCGCCCTCTCAAAAAGCGCTGGACACACCATCCGAATTCCTCTCCTCCGTTGTCGGGACCTACACCCCGCCGGAGGAAAACCTCTTCACCATCACTTTGGAGAGGCCGAAGAAGATTCGATGCTATAGGCATCACACCAGGTGTTACGGTCACAGTCCAATGGACTTAGTCGTTTCTTTCTTTCTCTCTTATCTTATCTTTCTCATCTTATTGTATTGGGCTGATCACTTATTGATCATCCCTTTCTGCTCTTCACTTGCGCATCATGGATGCCCCTTCTCTTTCACCTCTCACATGCACTCACGGACGCACATCTCACTCTTTCATTTATCTAGATCCAAGAGATCTTCCATCCTACCCACTGCCATGCGCGATGGGTATGTCTTTCATATTCTATAAGACAGTACTTCCATTCTGCCACACCTCATGTCAAATGTGCACATCAGGCATGTTTGCGCTTCCATTCTTCTAGAAACTTCCATGGCTATGCACCTCATGGACTCGGCATGCTATGCCTCACCGTTACCTCATGTATTTACCATATATATCCACATATCAGTAGATTAGAGCCAAACATGGCCAAACCCCCATGTAGTATATAAACCCCATGAATCCATCGGCCAGAGGGCAGTCTTGTCCTCTTGGTCTTTCCCAGCCAAAGTACATCATACTCCCCTCTGTCTTCCGTCCCCAAAGTTATAATCTAAGCGCTACACCTTAAGTGGTGGAAGGCTGGTTGTTTCATTAGGACAAGACTATCTTTACGCTTACCTTATAACTTGCAGGACGAGTTCTAGGATCCACACAAGTCAAAGACCAAGTTCAAGAAGTACGTGTACGCCCATACGCACCCCGCTGATCCCCACTGAAAACCACAAGTGCGTATTCAGAGTCGAGCGACACAGGCACCACTGAACACAGTTAGTGAGCGCATCGCAGGAGTCACACGCTGCCTCCGTCAATGGGTGGCTGGCCTTGTTAGAGTCCTTTGGACCAGAGCAAGGAATGAGCCAGGGGACCAGAGCAATTGTCGCTGCTGAAGAGAGCGAGCACTTGCCTTGTCCGCCTACTCCCCCGCTTCCTGGAGAAGAAGTCAATGGGGAATCCCACACGTATCACCCCCGTTCTCCATCACCCCACTGGTCAGAAGTAGACCACACAATAGTAGCGCCTGGAACACCCATCCTCGCACCAGGGATGCCTTCGGAATTCGATCCGAACGACATACCCCCCTACGACGCCCAAATCCCGCCAGAAGTAGCGGACCTATTCCTACCAGACAAGGTACGGAATTATGAAAACGCCCACGTACCACAGATAGTTCAGAATCTTTTCCTTGCACAGAAGTTTCTGGACCTTATCGACCAAGGGATCAACAAGATCCAAATTTACAGGCGCAGACTCTTAGAAGGACCGGCCCGAGCAGAGTGGGAGTGACGTGCAGCGCGTATCGCACAAGTAAACCCATACCTGCCACGCCCTCAAAGGAGGAGAAGGGCATACGAGGCAGTAGAGGAAAGGAGAAGGAGGGACAATCCTATTGGGTTCTACGAAAACCCTCCCCCACACATCAGAACATACCTATGACCTCGATCAGTCTTGAAGACTGGTAACTGTAGAAATGCAAGGATCGTCTAGCTATATATGTCACTCCTCGCCACCCTCGTAATCACATACATTTTCTTTTTCTGGCAGACGCTACTGCTGGGAACATTATTAGCCCTATTCACCCTACTTGGCGGAGTATTCTATCTCGCCTATAAGAGAAAAGGAATCGTGGTTGATGGACACGCAGGAAAGGTACAAGGACAAACAAACAGGAAGTCCTTCTACATCAGAATAGACACTTGGGAAAACCCCAGTCTAGACCACGCCCTTGAAGAAGATATTCAGAGGGTACGAGTAAGAAACGTTTGAAGGAACGAACAACAGGAAGAAAGGGAGGATAGTGAGAATAGCTTCCACTACCCCTATCACACAGCAGAAGAAGAACCCGCGGCTCAACAAGGAGAGACCGAGTGGCCTAACGATGTCCCTGCTTGGAACCAAGTCATCAGGGACACAGACACAGCCGATGAACGGCATAGAGAAGAATAGTGGGAGGAGCATCATGGTTCCACTTACGAAAGAACCGTCACACCGCCCCCACCTTACATCTGACCTGATATCCCAACAAGTAGTTCAGGATCAGAAGAAACCTTTGACCCTTTCATGTGGGAACCCGAACAAGAAGTTGGACCCCACCACAAGACTACCGTAGAAGAGGTGCTAGACTACCTCCAAAGAAACGGAGTTCACGTCATCATTGACAGGGAATTTGCTGAAGGAGTTGGCATCGCCACTATCTTCGAGTACAACACCCGAGAAGAGGAAGAAGAAGCCCTCGCTTGGGGACAAGAAGAAGCTAATTGGGAAGGAGAAGCCGATTGGGCAGGAGATAATTACTCCGACCTTTACCTTACAGAACTCTTCGAAAGACTCATGATCTCCGATCCCACGTCAGAAAACGAATAAGTAAAACATGGCTACCCTTCAAATAGGAACACCTGAGTATGAAGCCGCTATCATTAACTCCTTCAACCTCACACAACAAGTCTGAAGGGACAGCATATTCGACCCAAACTTAGGATGGGACGATAAGTTAATACATCTAATCGCGGAATTCCGCAATATCGACCAATCTTTCCTAAACACCCAAGCTTCGATACACTCCCTGGTGCAAACGATCAACAAGTTAAACAATGACCTAAGTACCCAAAGTGTGGAATTAATGTTAGCACAAGGGCATGTCCGAACCCTGCAGCATTTGTTGGCAACAATGCCGTTGGCGGCACCAAGCAGATCCGGATCTCAAGGTTCCGGATCGGGAAGAAAAGTAGAACTGTTCAGTGACCCTGGAAACTACTCCGGTGGCAAAGCGGACTTTGAAGAATGGTGGGCCAAAATGAAGGCCTGGATTGAGATAAACTCTCACACCATTAGATGGGGAAGTCGTGATACTGTACTAGCAGTACTCTCACAGCTCAAAGGACTGAAAGCCGGCAAATTCGCCGAAACAAAACTGGCAGTTGGAGCCGCCTACATGTGGGACCAACTAGCAGCGGACATGGAGAGCCTATTCCGCTCTACCAACCAAAAGGACTGGGCAACACAGCAGTTGACCCAACTCAAACAAGGAACAATGTCCACGGACGAATATCTAGTCCGATGGAACTCTCTATACCTGCAGGCAGGAGTCGCTCCATCCCATGGCATATTGTTGCTGGAACACAATACCAATTTGGGAATAATTGGTCAGATCTTCCGAGAAGGAAACTGGAAGGATGACATAAATGATTACCTGGATGAAATAAGGAAAGTCGGCAATGCCTGAGAAGCGTTGCAATTCGTCTCAGGGCACAGAAAAGGAAATATTAGTTTCCTAAAGAATCGAATCAAGGATAGATCCGACAGAATGGACGTTGATGCTGTAGACATTGATGCCTTCGATCGGAAACCAAGGCCCAAAGGAAGGATCTCATGCTACAACTGTGGCGGAGACCATGCAGTCAGGGACTGCAAAAAGCCAAAGATCCAATGCCCCCTTTGCAAATGGCTAGGGAGCAAACATAAGCCAAATTGTCGCAGGTCGATGCAAGCCAGAGAGGTGCACGTCAACTGGTCTGATAACGATTCAGACTCCAACGAAGAAAAAGAAGAAACACGCAAATTGCGCACTGCCATCAAAGGGATGAATGCATCCGAGATGTCAGCCTTCTTCGCTGATCGCCAAAGATCGGAAAAACACAAAGCCGCCTGAATAAAACTGGGTGTTCTCACGGCAAGAACTGATATGAATGTCTAAAAGAAGAAGAAAGTGACTTAGATAACTTATCAATGCCAAGTGGGTCTTCACCTAGTGTGGAGCTTGGTCGGGGCTTCACACCGATGCTTAATTCACTTTCTCAAACCCATAAAAATGTCAAAGTAAGTCCAAACATGGAAATCCCAGATGATATATTTGTCAGGAGTGTCTCCTTTAAGAAGGAAGTCACAATGACCTTGCAGATAAGCCCTGCAGATAAGAAGGATTTCACAAAGACAGAAGCGCTCCTGGATAGCGGAGCAAACGTAATCTTCATTGACTGCCAATGGGTGCAGAAGCTAAAGATCCCCTTATGAAAATTATGAAATTCTATCCCTGTTTACAATGTAGATGGCATGGCTAACTCCACAGGTGCAATAACCCACTGTGCCGACCTCATTATAGACTACCAAGGACACCGGGAATGCGTCACAGCCGAAGTAACAGATCTCGGCAAGAATGCATTCATACTAGGATACACATGGCTCAAGAATGCATTCATACTAGGATACACATGGCTCAAGAAGCATAATCCACAGATCGACTGGCTTACGGGAGAAGTCAAAATGACCTGCTGCCCCCGATCTTGCTATCTATTACAGGAAAAGTCCTGCTTCCTTAAATGTATAGACAAGGAAGAAGAAGAAGCTGGCTATGTGGCACATAAGATACGAGCCGCACTAGATGCTGCTACTCCCAAGCCCGTAGAAAAGAAACCTGAGGAATTGGTACCAAAAGAGTACCACCGCTTCCTGAAAGTCTTCTCAAAGAAGGAATCAGAGCGGATGCCAATAAGGAAACCATGGGACCACGCCATAGATATGAAGGACACGTTTAAACCCAAAAAGGGGAGGATTATACCATTAAACCCGATGGAGCAGGAAGAAGTCTCAGCCTTCATAGATGATCAGCTGAAAAAGGGTTATATTCGACCTTCCAAAAATCCTCAAACGTCACCAGTATTCTTCGTACCAAAGAAGGATGGCCGTAAATGCATGGTCCAGGATTACAGATACCTGAACGAACACACAGTCAAAAACAATTATCCTCTCCCCTTAATCTCCCAACTAGTGGATAAGCTAAAAGGGGCTAAATTATTTACAAAAATGGATCTTAGATGGGGATACAACAACATCCGGATCAAAGAAGGCAATGAATGGAAAGCCGCATTCATATGCTTCCGTGGGGCATATGAACTCCTAGTCATGTATTTCGGGCTATGCAACTCCCCGGCCACATTCCTGTTACGCTTACCGTGACAACTGGAGTTAACACAGTTGTGGAGAGCGAAACAAAGGGGGAAGCAGTGTTCTGTTTGATAGTCTTCGACTTAAGCAGAGTGAAGTCGAAGATGTCATACTCAATCCCAAAGGAGGGATCCTCTTGTAACAACGCGAAGTCCTAGTTCTTTGCTAAGAGAGGGAGTGAGGAACACGAGCGAGAAGAGGAGACTTCGAGCTTGTGGAACTCCAGCTAACGCAGTATGAATTGCGTAGAACTAGATTACTGTTACAAACATAGGGCTCGAGTATTTATATGATGCGAAATGTAACACGGACCATCGGGTCCCATAGGAGAAGTAAAGGTTCCGTCTAGTCGGAACAAATGGGATGAAAAGGAATCAGAATAGGAATGGAGTTCCGCTGTCCGGAAGAGCGGAATGTCAGCGAGCGGAACAAAAAGGGGAGGCCATACTTGGAGTAAACCGCCGAGTGACAGTACAACATCATAGGGAATAGTAGGAAGATATTGGGTGGGAACGGCTCCACCGTGAGGAGGAAAGTAAGTCAGGAAAAGAATAAAGAGAATAAACATGCCATAAGCAAAATCGTAACATTAGCCCCTCTTTATGGCTCAAAGTTCCACCTTCGAGACTTATTCTTCTACGACCTCATCAATCGTCTCCACCGTTGACTTCGTAGTCGGTGAGATCATACGAATCTTCGATCGACGGCCTTTCCCAACAGAACTCCGGTGTGTGCCCTTGATAGCCGCAGCGTAGGCAAGTACCGAAGGGGCAATCCTTTTGCACATGGCCTGGCGCTGTTTTGCGACAGACGGGGCAAGTGTACTTGGGACAGTCTGGTCATATATGGTCCGTGCCCCTACAAACAAAGCATCTGGTGCGATGGACGTAGGGAGATGTGGAGGAGCGGGGGGTAGGGACGCGATCGACGTCGATGGGGTTGGTCGAGGACCCGGCAGGTGGGGGCGATACCGAAGCCACCTTTTTACCTTTGTCTCCTCGTTGGCCCTTGACATCCGATGAATGGAGTCCTCCAATAATGATGTACTCCCTGGTATTGGCTTTGGGGGTTTGAGTGGGAGAGGGAGAGGGATGGTGGGCAAGGGGGAGAGTGGCCAGGATTCTATCCACGAGTCCCCCATCAGCAAAGGGGTTCTCTCCATTAGTTCCGGAGCGAATTCCCGGATGAGATCGCCCAGGGTTGACGCTTCTTTCGTCGGACTTACTAGGGGCTGGCACAGGAATGGGGGTAGTGTTTTCTTTATCGGACGGGGATAGAGGAGAGGAATCTCCAGAGGTGGTGGTGGAAGGGGTGGTGGCAAGGTCTTCCTTGACCGTGGTGTCGCTTTCCCAGGTACAAAGGGGGTTGTCCCAAGGGGTGATTGACTGGTCGAGGTAGAACTGTTGATATTGATGAGGGAGAGACCTAAAGATGGTTCGGATAACAGGGGCAACGACGATGTAAGGGAGTTTGTTAAGGGCCATAATGACTCCAAAGCATTGGAGAGTGTTGTAGACAAATGTTTGGGCCTCGGAGATGGTGGTGTCCATAAGGACATGTCCAGGGTTAGGTTCGAGTACATCTCCCATAGAGAGTTCGTGGACTCGTTTGATGGTGTGGAGGGATTGGGCGACAGCGATGAGGGTATCAATGGCGCCACCATGCACAAAGGCATCGTCTCGTTTAAGATATCTGTGGATGACAGGGTTGGAGAGGAGGGCACTAAGGGCCATGTGGCGGTGTTCAGGGGGGAATCGGTGAAGACGAAGGGGGGTGTTGATGGGGAGGTCATTGACGGTAGCATACATGGTTCTTTGTGAAGGAGGTGGGGAATGGGGAAAGCCTGCCACCAGACGGTGCGCCTTATAGCTGTTCCCAGTATTAATCCCGATTGGTTACTTCTTATCTCCCTGTCGGTCCCAGTACTCCTGAATTAGCTCTGCGGAGTGCCGCAAGTTCCGTGTTGATTCCCAGGTGTTCTCTGCTGCGGAATAGCCCTTCCACTTGACCAGATACGATCGTCGGGCGGGCGACCCTCGGTGTGCCAAGATGTTCTCGACTTCCCATTCTTCTTCTCCTTCTATTATATCTGGTGGTTCTGGGAAGAAGTTCCTTCCGTGTTCCTCCATTTCTTTGTATGGGGATAGAAGGGAGGCATGGAATACGTTGTGGATTTTCCATGTTGGGGGAAGTTTGAGGCGATAGGAAATTGGGGAGAGTACTTGGGTGATTTCAAAGGGTCCTTCCCTTTGAGGAGCAAGTTTTCGGGTGGGATATCTTAGCTTGAGATTTCAGGAATCTAGCCAGACTTTTTGTCCTGTCTTCCAAGGGGAAAACTTGGATGTGATGTAATCTGCCATATATTGTCTGGCTTTGTCATGTGCAGCAATGGCTTCTTCTTGGACTTTTTCTAGCGAGTTCATTTGTTGTTCTAGAGCAGGTAGGAAGGTCTTTCCCAAAGGGGGGTAAGAGCGGGGTTCGTATCCCATCATCAGGAAGAACAGAGTTTGTTTGGTGACAGAGTGGTGTGCCGAATTATGATGAAATTCAGCTGAAGTAAGAAGGTCTGCCCATTTCTGTGGAACTCCGTTGCAAAAGATTCGTAGATACGTTTCCAGTTCTTGGTTTACCCGTTCCGTTTCTCCATCGGTTTGAGGGTGATACGCAGTGGAGAGGGCTACGTCGTAATGGAGGAGTCTAGCGAGTTCAATGGCAAAGGCAGAAGCAAATTGAGGTCCTCAATCTGAGATCACTTTGTCATGTAGTCCAAAGCGTCTGAAGACAGAAGAGAAAAAGATTTTGGCCACCCCAGCGGCATCAATAGTTTTGGTACAAGGTTCGAAAATTACCCCCTTACTAAGCCCATGGTCTACCACAACCATGACAGAATCGAAACCATTTCTGGGAGGTAATCCAGTGATAAGGTCAACGGACACCTGTTGGAATCGTCGGGTCACCTGGGAAGCAATAGGGGATAGGGAGGGAACAGTTGGGTGAGTTTGAACCTTGTTGGCTTGGCAGGTGGCACAACCAGAGATGTATTGGCGGACAAATGTTGTCATTCCAGGCCACCAATAGTCCTTTTCTAAGGAGGCAATGGTGCGGAAATAACCATTGTGTCCGCTGAGTGGGGAGGAGTGGCATTCGTCCACTATTCGACGGCGAAGGAGAATGTCCAGTATGTATGCGCGTCCTTTGTAGTACAGAACACCATCAGTGTATGCCCAGTCCATAGGATTATTGAATCTTGTAGGCAGGATTTTTTTGTGGTCCATGCTGAGAAGTTTCAATCTTTCAAGGACTAAGGGGTCTGATGGGGTTGATGTGAGGAGTTTTGATTGTAGTTCGGCATCAATAGTTCTGATAAAGAGTTGCTCCGGAAGGAGCACCTTTTCCATGTTGTCTGATTCCATATTAACTCCTTCTGGTCGAGATAGTGCATCCGCAGGACCCATTTGGGACCCTGGACAGTGTTGGAAGGCCAGGTTGTATTCCTGCAGGAATAGCTGCCATCTGGCGTGTCATCGAGATAAATTCTGGGGTTGTCGAAAGTAGGTAAGATTTTTGTGGTCCATTAGAATGGTAATCACATGTTCAGTGCCAGTTAGGTAGTGTCTCCATTCCTCCAAGGCGTGGATGACGGCGAGAAGTTCTCTATCATAGATGTCGTAATTCCTCTCTGCTTCAGAAAGGGTTTTAGACAGATAGGAGCATGGATGAAGGTCTCCATTGTCATCTTTCTGCATCAAGACGGCTCCAGTAGCAACGAGGGAGGTGTCGGTCATGAGGGTAAAGGGTTTTGCAGTGTCCGGCATAGTGAGAACCGGTCGTCGCAAGAAGGTATCTCGGAGTCGCTCAAAGGCATTCTGATGGGTGGTTGTCCATTCCCATTTGGTAGTCTTCCGAGTAAGATCATTGAGTGGTCGGGCAATTTCGGAGAATCCAGGAATAAACTTTCGGTAGAAATTGCAGAATCCGAGAAAGGATCGTACTGCTGTTACTGACTGAGGGGGTTTCCAGTCTCGGATAGTGTCTACCTTGGTTTTGTCCATCTGTACTTTTCCATTTCCTACTACCATGCCAAGGTATTCGACTTCCTTAGCAGCGAAAGTGCATTTTTCTAATTTGAGGAAGAGTTTCTGTTCTTCCATCCTAGCCAATACTCTCCTAGTTCGTTCTTCGTGCAGTTTTGGATCGTTTTTGGAGTGAATGAGGAGGTCGTCTATGTAGATGACTAGCCATCCTTCAGCGATCATGTCGGCGAAGGTGTCATTCATATATGCTTGGAAGGTGGCTGGAGAGTTACACATTCCGAAAAACATCACCGTTGGTTGGTAGAGCCCATATGGTGTAATGAAAGCGGCTTTCCATTTATCGGCAGGGTTGATCCGAATGTTGTTATATCCCCATCGTACGTCCATTTTGGTGAATAGCTCCGATTCGTTTAGTTTATCGATAAGATCGCCTATGAGAGGTAGGGGGTAGGCATTCTTTACTGTCTGGGAGTTAAGGTATTGATAATCTTGACAAGGGCGGAGTTTTCCGTCTTTCTTTTGGACAAAGAAGAAGGGAGACGCTTGTGGGGATTTTGATGGTTCTATTTTTCCTGAGGCTAGGTGTTCCTCAATGAATTTCTTACAGGCTTCTTGTTCTGCCGGATTCAGTTGATAGGCTTTTCCTCTTTTGGGTACGAATTCCTTGGTGAGTTCGATTTTATGGTCGAAGGCTCTTTTGGGCGGTAATTCATTAGAAGGTTCTTCGAAAACCTTCTTATATTGTTTGTATTCCTTAGGAAGTTCGGTTTTCGGAGTTCCGGCTTCCTGAGCTAGTTGGGTAGAGAGAGTGGTTCGTCATATCCACTCTTTCTTAGGGAGGTATTCTCCGAGTCCCTTCCTTTTATAGATGTGTTGCTCGATGCGATCATCCATATCGAGCCCCATAGCTCGTAGCAGGTATCTTTGGTGTATTGGCTGTCGTTGAGAGCAGAGGTGAGGATCGCCATTTATTTCCACCGTTCCTGAAGACCAGTCAATGAGGGGGTTGACTTCAGTGAGCCAGGTCATTCCTAGGATCATATTTTGTTTTCCGCATCAAACGATGAAGAAGTCTTGATTTCGGGGAACTCCTTGGATATAGATGGTAATTCGGGTGCGATAACGGATGGTTCCGGATCTATTAATGGTTCCATCCGCATTGTATGCTTCTCGTGGTTCAGCAAGACGAAAGAAAGGGAATCTGTTTCGTCGTGCATAAGCTTCGTCCATGAAACAGGATGTTGCTCCACAGTCGACCAAGGCGGTGGTTTGTCCGACATGAACTCCCCCCATTGCAGATACTTGTAGAGGTATTAAAATTGACTTTTCCTCTATAGTAGTTACAATGGGGTTTGTTCTAGGCGTTCGAGTAGTCGGTCCTCAACGCCGGTCTAAAAATCCTTGAGTCGCTGTTTTACCCTTTCTTCAGAGAGCCTTTCACCCCTTTTGAGTGTGGTCCAGGTTTGATTAATCCCTTCGGTGGGAATGTCCTTTGTTTGATAGGTTGGCGGGTCCTCCAGATAGATTTCTCAAAGAGATTCAGCCATTTCCTTTACTCCGTGCCCTTTAGCAACCAGTTGTTCTATCATCCTGATTGCTTCGTTCTTTTCTTCTTTCTCTACGGGTTTGTCCTCCACGACCCGGTTTTGTACAGGAGGGCGGGGAAGTGGTTTGTCCGATCGGGATCGGGATCTCCAATTTCCGGATCCTTTACTGTTGTTCTTGTGATTCCTAGTGGAACATCCCGGTTTCTTGCATATGAAGCATTTGCCTTCTCTCATAAGTTTGGCCCTTTCTACAGGGGACAGCCGAATGTAGTCGACGTCCATAGCGTTAGGGTCACAAGTGTGGGTGGAGGTAGATCCGTATCCTCCGAATCCAGGCTTTCTTCCTCGGATGTCCCTGATGCGTTCAGTTTGGCGGGCAAATTTCCCAGCCGCTTTGATCCATGCATCGACAGAGAGAGGCTCTTCGTTTGAGCCTAGTACCTTTTGCATAAGGTCATCGTGTACTCCTCTACTGAAGGTTTCACAGAGGGCGGATTGATCAGAGATTCCAGACTGGGCTGCCAAGAGTTTAAATTCGGAGGCGAACTTGTTGAAAGCTTCCTCAGTGTTAGCCCCTTGGCGAATGGCATAGAGTTTTCTTCTAGCCGAGGATGTTTCGTCATGGATGGACATCATGCCCCTGAAATCATTCTTGAACTTTTCCCATGTTTGGTCTGTTTCAGGAATAAGTTTCTTGGCCAACTGCTCATACAGTAGTATCCTTCAGAGAATAAGTTTCTTGGCCAACTGCTCATACAGTAGTATCCTTCAGAGAATGTTCTTCCTTTGCCCTTACTCATCCTATTCAGGGCCGTAACAATTTTTGCTTGATCGTTGTACTTTGGGTTGATGGAGAAGTATGCATCCATGGCATGAAGCCACCAATTGGCGTCAATGCCATTGCCAGAGAACTCATCTGGCAGTCCTGCTTTAAGTTCGGGCATTTCGTCTTCAGAGTCGGAGTCAACCGTTATTGGTTCGGGTGGATCCGGAGGAGGTGGGTCAAACCAGTTGAGGGGTTCTACTCTCTCTGGAGATGTTTCTCGTTCCTCAGGGATAGGCTCAGGGAGGGTTTCTTGGACGTTTTGAGGGGGTGGGTCGATTGTCCGGGTGGAGGGTCCAGGTGTGGAGAAGGGCAGAGGTTGCGGTGGGAGATAATGGGAAGGTCTTCCAGCAGCAATGTTCTGATCCCTTATCCTTTCCTGAGCTCGTTTATAAACCCCTTTTTCGTCAAGAGAGCTATATCGTTTTGGGAGGGGGAGGTAGTCCGGGTGTTCCTCAGGTAACTTCCAGAGTTCTGGTAGCCCTGATGAAGGTACTGGTGGTGGTGATGGGTCCACAGTGGTAATGGGTTCTGGGGAAGACGAGGGGGCTCGGAACCTCGAAATGATGGTCTGGGGTTTGGCCTTCTGTTAGGAAACAGGGCCTAATCAGAAATCTAGTTCTTTTGTTACACTTACTGTGACAACTGGAGTTAACACAGTTGTGGAGAGCGAAACAAAGGGGGAAGCAGTGTTCTGTTTGATAGTCTTCGACTTAAGCAGTGTTCTGTTTGATAGTCTTCGACTTAAGCAGAGCAAAGTCGAAGATGTCGTACTCAATCCCAAAGGAGGGATCCTCTTGTAACAACGTGAAGTCCTAGTTCTTTGCTAAGAGAGGGAGTGAGGAACACGAGCGAGAAGAGGAGACTTCGAGCTTGTGGAACTCCAGCTAATGTGGTATGAATTGCGTAGAACTAGATTACTGTTACAAACATAGGGCTCGAGTATTTATATGATGTGAAATGTAACACGGACCATCGGGTCCCATAGGAGAAGTAAAGGTTCCGTCTAGTCGGAACAAATGGGATGAAAAGGAATCGGAATAGGAATGGAGTTCCACTGTCCAGAAGAGCGGAATGTCAGCGAGCAGAACAAAAAGGGGAGGCCATACTCGGAGTAAACCGCTGAGTGACAGTACAACATCATAGGGAATAGTAGGAAGATATTGGGTGGGAACGGCTCCACTGTGAGGAGGAAAGTAAGTCCGCAAGAGAATAAAGAGAATAAACGCGCCATAAGCAAAATTGTAACAGTTCCAGGCCATGATGAATGAAATCTTTGCCGATATGGACGATGTGGTAGTCATATACATTGATGATCTGATGATCTTTACAAAAACGGATAATCAGGCAGAACACGATAAAATCGTGCTGGAAGTCCTGAAACGTCTAGAAGAAAACGATCTATTTGTCAAACCGGAAAAATGTAATTTCCAGGTGAAAGAAGTGGAATTCCTTGGCATGATCGTAACCCCTGAAGGAATCAAAATGGACAACACGAAGGTCAAAGCCATTAAAGAATGGCCTACACCCAAGAACGTCCAAGGAGTTTGAAGCTTTTTAGGATTAGCCAACTTCTATCGGAGATTCATCAAAGACTATTCATAGATGGCTAGACCATTAAACAATCTCATGAAGAAAGACAGGACCTTTGAATGGAAGGAGGCACAACAAAAGGCGTTTGATATGCTAAAACAACGCTTCACCACAGCTCCTATCCTTGCGTATCCTGATAATGATTCCCAATTCAGGCTGGAAACTGATGCATCAGATTTTGCAACCGGTGCAGTCCTATCTATTGAACGAGAAGGGAAATGGCACACCATCGCATTCACATCACACTCCATGACCCCCGAACAGCACAATTACCCAATTGCAGATAAAGAAATGCTGAGCGTTATTAATGCATTGGAAATATGGCGCCACTACTTAGAAGGGGCTAAGAAGGAGTTTGAAATATGGAATGACCATGCCAACCTGCAATACTTCATGAAGGCGCAGGATCTTAATAGAAGGCAAGCCCGATGGGCACAATATTTATCCCGCTTCAATTTCAAATGGCTCCATAAGCCAGGTGCAACTATGGGAAAGGTAGATGCTCTGTCTTGGAGAGAAGACCATATGACTGGAATCGAAGACGACAACAAGGGTGTAACCATTATTACCCCAGAGAAGATTAGATCCACCCATGTTCTGATCTCCAATGAAGGGCACGAACTACTAAATAGAATTCGCAAAGCCACAAGTGCGCTAAGGGATTCACACCTAAAGTACCTCGAAGAGAAGCACAATGTGTGCCGATTGGACCAAGGGGTCCTATATGATACAATGAACAGGGTTTACATCCCAAATGGGGATAATTTACGGATGAACGTCATCACCCTGCACCATGACATGCCTATGGCAGGACACTCAGGGCATGAGAAGACCCTCGAGTTAATCCAAAGATCTTACTGGTGGCCAGGTGTCACTAGTGACATAAAGGCCTATGTGGCCGCATGTGATAGATGTGCATGCTTCAAGGGCTCTAATCAGGCCCCTCCTGGCAAACTGCACCCACTTGAGGTCCCAGATGCTCCATGGGAACACATCTCCGCAGATTTCACCACAGATCTCCCGCCTTTGAAAGGCTTCGATTCCATTCTAGTCGTCATTGATCGATTCAGCAAAGAAGTGGAATTTATTCCCACAGTAAAAACTGTCACCACACTGGATATGGCCCGGCTATACCTGGATCACGTATGGAAGCACCATGGACTCCCAAAAACTATTATATCGGACCGAGGTCCACAATTCGCATCACAGGCGATGAAGGATATTTGTAAGCAGCTAGGAATAACCCCGAAACTCTCTACCGCACATCATCCGCAAACGGACGGACAGATGAAACGAATGAATCGGGACCTGCAACAGTACCTTCGCCTGTTTACCGCAGAAAAACAAGATCAATGGGTTGACTGGCTAGCACCAGCTCAATTCAGTTAAAATTCCAAAATGCAGGCATCTACCAAGAGGTCACCATTCGGCATCACCCGAACTTATGAACCGCACATGGGTTTTGAAAACCTCATGACCAAGGCACCAGCTGCTGAACAGTTCATTAAGGACTTTAACGATGTCATTTTGCAGACAAAGTCTAATTTGTTAACAGCGCAAGAGCGCATGAAGCACAACACCGACAAGAAAAGATCTGAGGCCCCACCTTACTCCAGCGGTGATAAGGTTTGGCTCTCAACAGATAATCTGCGCTTAACACGCGCCTCTAAGAAACTCAGCGAGCACTGGCTTGGTCCATACGTCATCGTTGAAATCATTGGAAGCAATGCCGTTAAATTAAGGCTTCTGAAGTCTATGAGAATCCATCCGGTCGTCAACATCTCCCGCGTTAAACCCTACGGGAATGCCTTGAGGGCCAACCCGTGCACAAACCAGGACCTGTTGAAGTTACAGAAGACCGCGATGATGAGTATGAAGTCGATTACATTGTCAACTCATGCCTCAAGGGAAGGACCCTTGAATATTTGGTACACTGGAAGGGTTATAATGAAACGGATCGTACCTGGGAACCTGTGTCACACCTGGGACATGCTAAGGACATCATCTCAGATTTCCACCGGGCTAAGCCTAGCGCTCCCCATCGGTTCAAGGTTTCCCACTCTGATTTCTCTTCCCTTTTCAGGTCTTATGTAAATTTCACAACATACCCTAAGGCACCTCCTTTTAATCGCCTGGAAGTCGATCCTTAGAAGGGGGGTAGTGTTACAGTCACAATCCAATGGACTTAGTCATTTCTTTCTTTCTCTCTTATCTTATCTTTCTCATCTTATCGTATCGGGCTGATCACTTATTGATCATCCCTTTCTGCTCTTCACTCGCGCATCATGGACGCCCCTTCTCTTTCACCTCTCACATGCGCTCATGGACGCACATCTCACTCTTTCATTTATCTAGATCCAAGAGATCTTCCATCCTACCCACTGCCATGTGCGATGGGTATGTCTTTCATATTCTATAAGACAGTACTTCCATTCTGCCACACCTCATGTCAAATGCACACATCAGACATGTTTGCGCTTCCATTCTTCTAGAAACTTCCATGGCTATGCACCTCACGGACTTGGCATGCTATGCCTCACCGTTACCTCATGTATTTACCATGTATATCCACGTATCGGTAGATTAGAGCCAAACATGGCCAAACCCCCATGTAGTATATAAACCCCATGAATCCATCAGCCAGAGGGCAGTCTTGTCCTCTTGGTCTTTCCCAGCCAAAGTACATCATACTCCCCTCTGTCTTCCGTCCCCAAAGTTATAACCTAAGCGCTACACCTTAAGTGGTGGAAGGCTGGTTGTTTCACCAGGAAGGTCGGGCCACTAAAGCCCATTGCCTTGGGAGAGGAGGAAGGGACTGATGGGCAACAAGTGCTCGCTGCCAAGGCCCACCGGAAGAACACCGGGCTGGGACGGGAGACTGACCCCACCTCCCTTAGAACTGGGACTGGCATCCCGAAGACTCTCATAGGAACAGCTGCCACCACTTCCCCAGACTTGCCTACTACCATCCGTCTAGGGAAGGCCTCCACCCTCCACCTCGCAGGGGGGAGATCAGTGCAGCCCTACTACTATTGGCATCATTAGGAGAGTGTCATCCAGCATGATGTAAAACTACCAGAGGTCCACAATGACCCTAAACTAGGCGCCTCCGAAATGAGGTTAAACTAGCAATGTCTGGCATGACAATAAACTGCATAGAGTGAAGAAGACATGGAGTTTTTCTTCACAGGAGTCCACGCTAGGAATGACTCTAAACTTAGCCTATGCCAGAACACCATCACTTCCACCTGGAACCCCCACCCACGGAACCAGTACGTTCACCCGATGGCTCCAGATCCCTGCCAACAAAAGAACTGGAGAATGCCCACGCATGGAAGGGCACAAAACTTAGCTGTTGCCATCTGGAATACCGGAATATTGTCGGAAGCCCACCTCTTCCTTCTGACATGGATCTATTCGGAAGAGCCCACCATACCTCTTTCTGAACACTGGAAGTCGCCACTCTGCCACGAGGATAAACTGGAGTGCCTAGACCAAGGCATGTAGCGTCCCTCCACCATGAGTATAAACTGGACAGTCAAAGCCAAGGTGCACAAGAATTTTTCAACAGAGACTCACGTTCACTAGGGGCCGATGACTACAATCAGACCAGGCTATCACTATGGAAACAGCATTTTCCACACATTCACCCTCCTCTTGGACCAGCCGAAAATTGACGGATGTAAAATTTCGTCAACCTCGTAACGTGTCACATGGGCTGCATCAGGAAAACTACAAAAGTTCTGAAATGACTGGACTGGACTGGATTGACTGGAGCCAGTCAATTCATATGTTTAGAAATCTAGAGTGACATTAAATTATTAGTAAAGTCATGTCAGTACTTCATGTGTTCAGACAATCAGTAGTTTCAGTGGTCCAGCAATTAAGTTGATTGAGAATCCAGCAATTCCATAAATTTCAGAAGTACAGTAGATCTACTGGTCAGTGATTCCAGTAATTCAAGTAGCAGAGTCC
>JBBPJL010000372.1:0-19106 GCA_038088675.1 Xanthoconium separans | reverse complement strand
CACCAAACTTGAATGATGTGCGTGAGACGCTGCAACAGTATACCCTCTATCCGCTTATCCAATTCCGCTACCCAATGTTCCAAATTAGCATAACCCTCCAAGTTTAATCGATCAATCTGAGCAAAGGCACGGTCAGCATGGCATGCTCTGGCAGACGAAGAAAAGCTCGTACCGCAGTCTGAATCTTGCTCAAGAGCTCGGAGAAGGCCTCCTGGGTGTATGCACAGGTCGCCAGGTCCTCTATTGCCCGAAGGATATCTCGATACAGATCGATCACGTTGTTTGTCTTGTCCTGTAGAACCGAGACCACGCTAGCGAACTCCCGGACGAATTGGATATGTCGGTTGTCTCGCCCGTCGGCACCGGACACAAAACGGGCCGTATCATATTGATTCACGAAATAGTCCCACCGAATGCTCATGCCTGGAGAGTCAAGGTCAAACTTGGGCGCAATGTGATCGGAGAGAACATACCCTTTGCAACCATCCTCTGAGCCTCATTGCGGTATTCGGCGACGAGCCATTCTATCCCCTGGTTATGTTCCACCAAATCCAACGTTTGTCCGTAAGTCCGAACCGTTTCCATGAGAGAAACGGCATGGGGATACACTCTCTTGGCGTCCTTTGCCATGTTGGTAATCATGTGTGGAACCTGGAAATTGAGCCAGAGCAGATTTCTGACTTCTTTGAACAAGGTGATCGTCTGCGGATCAAAGTTGACTGCGAGTTGGAATCCTCCACCACGCAATCGTACAATCTCGAACAGTCGGCCGTTGACAGCCATGTCCCGTCGGTTGATGTCGTGTAACCATGCTTCAAAGACAGGTCGAGTATCGAGTTTCTTGCGGAAGGCGGTCGATTCGGATTGCAGCTTCTGGCCCTCGGCGTAGAGTTCCCATCCCTTCCCAAGAACGTCTTCCACACGCTTCATGTAAGTTAACAGCTGTCGTTCGATTTGCCGGGCCCAAATGATAGCACCGGCTATTGGTGGAAGGTCCCGCATTTGAGACATGTGATACGCTTCTGAGAACCGGTACTGAGTTTTGAACTGCAAAAAGGTCAGCGTTGATCCAAAATGAAGAGAAACTATATTCACCTTGTCGTGCAAGCGCTTTATATCCTCTTTTACAGAGTCGATAAGTTGTGTTTGGTACTCTTGGATGGCACCTCGGATCTAGGGAAGAGAGAGCGTTTACATATGCCTCAGAGATATGAGAGAGAGAAGTCTCACCTTGGGTCGAACAAATAGAGCATTGAACTTGGAAAACACTCTGAACATCTCGTTTGCATTACGTGCCGTCCCTAGCCTGTCGCGCAACCTTGCAATTATCTGGTTCTCCACTCTCGCCACCCGTTCGTTGTATGCATTTTCGGCAGCGACCCAGATTTCAGTGCCCTCTTCACCGAGGAATCAGCGTCTTCGTCCAGGTCAGATGCGCGGAATGACTCACCGACGGAGACATCTAGCACATCGATCCGCTTAATCACTTCATACGCTTCCTTGACCTCCTCTTCCATGTCCATCCCTCCCACTTCCTTCGCAACATTGCCCAGCCCTTTCGTCGGACCCGTCATGACTGCAAGCTGTTCATGTTGTTTTCTCCAGTCCTTCAGATACCTCGTCCGTTCCTGCAATTTGGCATGTGCGGGGACTACCTTGATCGGAATGAACTTTTCTGATCGTCTTCTCGTGACCTCACGTGCGACGTTCGTGAACTCCTTGATCAGATCGTCCCACGTACGAAAAATGTTCATCGTCTGGGATAGCAACCGATCGAACGTCTCGTACGGGGTGTACGGTAATCGATGTGATGTTAGTACGCGGAGTAATTGGTCATTGAAATCCCGAGAGATGGCCTCCACGAGAGGAAGCGCACGTCGGATTGGGTAAGGGGAGAGCTTGAGTTTGCGGTTGATGTGCCCGAATATCAATATAAGCGATTCTTGAATCTTGTCGAGGTCCGTTGCTGAGAGAAGCTCGTTCAGAGGAAAGTCTTTCATCAACTGATTGTACTTGTGGACTGATTTACGAATAAATGAGATGCACATTTCACGCACGAGCGTATGTAGTACTCACCGAGATCCATGGAACTGTTCAGCCCGGTGTCCGCAATGAAACTGACCGTCGCGTGGAAACGCTTTGCATTTCTTAGACACTCCATGACCATATTCACTTCTTCGGTCCGCAGCTGGGCCTCGATTCCTTCCAATGCTCTCTCCAAGCTCAACCAGAAATTGATCTCTTGCGAGGCAGTACCCGAAGACACGTCGCGAGTAAGTTTGGTGACTGCTTGAATAGACTTGATCCACGTATTCACATGGCCGTGAAGGGAGTTGAGGAAGGAGCTGTCGTTGAGAAACTTTGTAGGGATATGCGATATATTGGGTCTTTGACCCATCGCCTGGGCCTTGAATGCGAGTCAGCTACGATACAAACACTTGAAAAACCACCGGACTTGTTCAACAGCCCTTTGAATGACGGGATGGATGATGAGGTGCGTTTCCGGTATTTCGACGTTTTGTTGAAGGTGCAGCAGAGATAGCTCGAGCTCTGCAAACTTCTTTTTCGTCATGGGTATTCCTGCATACCAATATGAGTGGAACGCGGATTGCTTAAACGACATACGCTTACCCATTTTGCTGTCACCGTCCTTGCCAGCGCCACGAGCTCCGACAAAGGCATCGAACCACGGCTTTACACCACAGCTCACTACGGCATGTAGACTCTCGTATGGCGTCTCCTCACCCCCAAACAAGTTCAGTATGTGAAGTTGGGTAGCCAGAGGAGTGAGAGGGTCGAGGGTTGGACCACGTTTGATGAGGGCCAGCGAAGTGACGTTCAAAGCGGAATACGTGAGCTGTGGGGTGAGTTGATAGTGGAATCGCGGAGGGGCATCCTCTGCTGTGCGTTAGGCCCACTCAAGCAAGAGGAAAGCGTGCATCTCACCGTCTGTTTCTTCTTTGACCTTGACGACATATATGACGCCGCCGCCCTCTGCCGCGAATCTAGAGACCTTGTCCTCGAATTCATCGTCGAAAAGAGACACGAGTTCCTCGGGAAATGCGCCCAAGACTGGGGGTAGAAGCATAAGGAGATATGAGCGGAACAGAGATACGTCAAAAGGTGGAGGAGCATCGACATGGCCGTCGCTGGGAGACACGCCGTTGGATGTGGATGTGGGCAACGAGGTGCCGTTGGTCGTCGCCATTGTTGGTGTGTCGTCGATTTGGGTTCGACGCAGCTGCGGTCGCCGTCGTCGCCGTTCGCGATGATGAGCGGACGCGTCAAGGAAGCCCACTTGGCATTGAAACTCCCACGAAGCCAAGTATTAGTAACTTGGAATTCTCAATTCATTGCTACGTACTAGCAACTACACACCAATCACCAATGTACATCCTCTCAGCAAAAGTTACATAAAAAGTATTTGGATTCAAGACATCATCTCCTTCAAACGGCTTACCTCTATACGAGGTACAAACTCGACATCAAGCGGCGCCACCAGCGTGACAACAGCATCCCCAGTGAATTGTGTATCAATTGGGGAATCCGCTCGCTCCACAATGCGGAACGCCCAAAGTAACAGTGCGACCGCAATGAACACTGAATTGTCCGCAAGATGTTGTCCAGGGCACACTCTACAGGTAGTTTCATCAAGGCCAATGAAATAAAAGTCAGCAGATAACACCCACCGTCTCCCAAAGCCGTATTGGAAGGAGGTCATGTTGTTCCGGAGCTGGCCGTCGTTGTCGAGCCATCTCTGGGGGTCAAATTTCTCGGGTTCTAGGAATACCTCAGGGTCTCGAGAGATGGCCCTAGGTGATCGATCAAAATTTAACTGCACGACATGAACCGATGATGGCTAGAATTACCAATTGCATCCGATGACCGTGGCACCTTCAGGAATCCACATGCCCCTCTGGGATTTCCTCAAGATCAGGTTTTCCCACTGGATGATAACCAACATACCCAAACGATGTCCCGACTCGCGCGGTGGGCAACCCCTGTAGTGAAGCGCAGTCAACCAATTGCCAATTTCATTCCAGAAGACGCCTACCCGCAGGTGTAATGGGTCTCCAGCGATGTGTTTCCAATATAAATGCATGGACCCAGGGAAGCGACTCGTAGTCCTTCAAGGTTGGCACTTTCGCAAGGTTACTAGGCATTCATGACTGTCCAAGCGACGGCACTTACGTCTGTTCTTTCCAACGACACTATCCATCTCTTCTTGAACTCGTTTTTGCTCTTCGGGATAGCGGGCAGCAGCCATGATCATGTGTGAGATGGCAATGGAAGTCTACAGCAAGCCACCTCAGTTCAAACCACGTCATCAATTACAGGAGGCATACCGTCTCAAACCCAGCCCCAAATAACTCCCCCGCAAGATGCGCCATTTCGTCCCTCGATAGTTTATGTTCGTCGGCGTGTTCGAGAAGCATCTTCATAAACGAATCACTCGCGCAATTCGTTTCCTGTGCCAGTTGAAGTCCGTGCCTGGTTTGCTTTCCGAGTAGACTGCTCACCATCTCCGATTCAACACGATCCATCTGTTCTCTAAAGAGGTGCATCTCGAACTCGTGAGCCTGCTTCAGATCGCGTCCGTAGCCTGGAATATACTTCAACCACGGGATACGATTCACAAGATAATTCCCTGGGCGCATTGCTCGAAGTCCGTCTCGCCCAATCTTGTGAATTCGGATGACCTCTGAATCGTCATGCGCAGTCGGGGTAGACTTGCCGTACGTCAAGCGCAACATCAACGAGGCACCAAACCTTGCACAGTTTCCTATGAGCCAGCCAGATCACGAGACGCATGTCTTCTTACCGTTTCGTGTGCGCTACATGGTTTTTGGGATCGTCGAGGATATCCGTGATCAGGTCCTTGGTATGTTCCATCTGCATGCCGTGATAGGCGCCCATTACCTTGGGTTGTAGGTAGGGGTGTATGATTTTCCTGTACCGCCTGAGTCGCTCGCCGCCACTCAAGTACAGTATACGCATATTCTTGGACAGTAGCTCATCTGCAGAGATCAAGATGGGACGGTCCTCCAGCGCACTCCCCTCTTTTTCCATGAGCTCAGTCGCGGCCTAACCTCGTCATGACGCACGATCAGCATACGTGACACATAACATGGAAGGAGACGGAAACCGTACATCCACGCGTCCGATGATGATGGTGACGTGGCCAGCCTCACGTATGGTGATCACGGAACCATACTTTGCGATCCAGTGCGCGATCGTGCTTGCAATGCTAGAGAGCGAACGTCGATTGGACTGTGTGCGGAAATTAGATGATCTGTCTTACTTTGCGGAGGGCATTACGCTGTCCCACAGCCATCCCGCAGGAGGTCCAGGAGGGAGAGGAACGCCGTTCTTGGTGGTTATTACGGTCTGATGAAACTTGTAAGCGAGGTAGACGGTGGCAGACACCGCCGTAAGCCCGACGAGACGTCCTGTAATAGAGATGTCCCCCAGCACTCGGGAGGACATTGGGAGGACTGGAAATGGGGGAAGTAGGTGTCAGCCTGACAGCTTTGTTTTCATTATATAATCTCGCTTGAGTACGCTGTGGGCAGGCCCTGAATGTGACCACACCTGCCAGTGAAATGACATCCTGTTACAGCCCATCGGCTTCAGTCCTAAAAACATACCATTAAGCCATCGATTGTAAGGCCAGATATAGCGTTCACGCACAATCAAATGAGCTGAAACCCAAAGTGGTACTGAGTGGCGTTCGTTACTGTAACATGATTTTCCATTCGTAGGCAGGCCAGTTGCAGTCTCGAAACCTGCGTCGCGACCGCAGTTACCGCTGCCTGTGGGAGGAACGGGCAACTAGCAATGGCATAATATCGGGATGGAGGTGAAATGATGGTTTTACAATGAGTACTAACACTGTAAGTATTAGGTGAAGTACCTTACCTGTCAATTATCGCCCAGGGGAGGGGATCTGAGTCCGGGTGGAAAAATCTGGCGTGTCACAAGTAGCATTCTTCCCTCCGACTTTATAATTAAGTTGAGCGTCAATCAGGCGATTGTGACCACAGATCACAGACTCAATAGTAGTGTGCGTGCAATGCCGACCCACCGGCGTTTTGATAATGTATGATTGGGTAGGAGGAGTGCCGGATATGTGATGTGACATGTTTGTGCAGTCTCGGCTGATCCTTACATAATCTTACCGTGTATGGGAGTTTGAACCCACGGCTTCCAACCCGACTTTGAATTTCAAGTGGAACCAGATCTGAAACCGTGGTCGCCGAATGACATCGAACGTTCAGTTACTTCAAGTTAGTCAGCATGACATCGGTTGAGTTGCAGCAGACATCGGCGGCAAGACACGCATAACTATGGCATTTGACAGAACAGGATATCATTATCAGACGAGAAGACCCTCAGAGAGATCCCAACTCGGACATCATCTCATCCAATAGCCCCACTTCCATTCGAGGTATGAACTGCACATCAAAAGGTGCTATTTCTGTGACTAGCGTGTCCGTCATGATATTCGTACCGATAGGTGAACCCGGTCGTTCCGCAATGCGGAATGTCCCAAACAGGAACTCAAGAACGATGCACAGCGATTTGCTTGCAAGATGTCGTCCCAGGCATACTCTGTGAATAGTTTTATCCAGATGAGTAGATCAAACAAGACGGAATAACTCACCTTCTCCCCAAACCGTACGGGTAGGAGGTCATTCTGTCCCGGAGCCGTCCTTCGTCGTCTATCCATCTCTGGGGGTCGAACTTCTCGGGATCTGGGAACGCGACATGGTCTCGAGATATAGTCCTGATCACCATTCACAGATTAACGGTCAACACGGACAAATGACAGTCATGGTCACCAATGACTTCCAAAGACAGTAGCACCTTCAGGAATATTTTCACCCCTCTTAACACCGCCAGGTTCAACAGATATATGCTGATCTAGTGGATTTGCGACATACCCAGACGATGTACCGCGTGGCACGGTGTGGAACCCCTGTAGAAAAATAGAACAATATAGTCAACTTCTTGATTTCATTTTAGAAAACGCTTACCATTGGATAAAATAGGTCGCCAGCGCTGTACCTCCAATATGAATGCATGAACTTGAGGAAGAAAATCTGAATCATCCGTGATAGGCACTATCACAGCGTTACCCGTCATTCAAGACTGTCAGAGCGCTGATACTTGCCTCTATTCTTTCCGATGACAGTGTCCAGTTCTTCTTGAACTCTGTTTTGTGCTTTGGGATAACAGGCGGCGGGAATGATCGTGTTCGAGATGACCGCGCAGTCTGGTGACACAACACGTTGCTTGGTTCAGATCAGATCAGGATCAACTCAATGGGGGCATAGCATCCCTGATCCAGCAAGAGATAAGCTTCCAGCAAGATAAGCTATGTCATCTCTCTCGAACCTGTATTCATTGGCGTGTTCCGGGGGCAATTTCATAAACGAGTCGCCACCGTAATTCGTCTCCTGTGAAGATATATCGCAATGGGTCGCAAGTAATCATTTCAGAGTGACTTACCATCTGCAATCGAACACGCTCCATTTGCTCTCTGAAGAGCTGAATCTCAAACTCGTGAGATCTCTTCCAGATCACGTTCCGTAGCCAGGAATGTATCTCAGCCACGGGATACGATCGACGAGATGAGCTCCGAGGCACATCACACGGAACAGATTTTGCGATGCTTGGCGGATTTAGACCACTTCTGGATCGTCAGACGCAGTCGGTGTCGACTTACCGTACGTCAAGCACAAAACAAGTGACGTAGAAAACCTGCACTGTTTCACGTCGATTGCCAGCCAGAACACGGGCGAATGCGACTCCCAGTTCTGCATGTGCTATGTGGTTGTTTGGGTCGCGGAGGATATCCATAATGAGATTATTTACATTCTCCAACTGTATTTCCAGGTAGGTACTCACTGTCTTGGTTTGCAAGTGGCTATATGCAGCCCTCCTGTGTCGACGGACCCGCTCGCCACGCCTGAAGAGCAACATTCGCAAACCCCTGGATAGCATCTCACCAGCGGAGATTGACCGGGGACGGTCCATGAGTGCACTGCCGTGATTCTCCATGATCTCCATTGCGGCTTACATTGTCGCGATCAATGATTGCAAACAGGAGGTCACCATACCGCATGGATTAGCATATGTGATACAATGGACAGGACAGAAGTCGTACATCCAAGCGCCCAAAAACGATGGTGATATGGCCTACCCTGGCGTAGAGTGATCACTGGACCGTACTCTGTAATCCGGTCTGCAAATTGGCGTGCAATGCGGGGGGGTCAGTTCAACTTGGCACTGCAAAGTAGTGGCTAGTCTTACTTCTCAGCGGGAATCACGTTTTCCCAGAAACGCCGCGCAGGGGGGTAGAGGGATGGAGCCATGTTCATTATCCACAACGAATATGGCGAATATAGTGGCGATCGTCGCCCCAAGCCCAATGATAGTGAAGATGATAGCTTGAAAAGACATTGAAAGAGTGGAAAGTATCACAGCTGAATGCAGTCCACACCTGAGTCGTAGTTAATCAAGTTATAAAATTTCCCAGTTATAATTAGATTTACAATGACTGCCGTTTCGAGTGGCAAGATAAAACATGTAATTAGTCTCGAAACCAAAAAAAATAGATCGCACCCTCGCGGCATGATCACTTCTTTCCATGTAGTAGCACCGAAGGAAGACGTCGGAGGATCTTCAAGTTCAGCATGAACCGCACCAACTTGAACTGTCGTGTTCTGCACAACCATTCTATCATGTACCTGTACTGTTTCGCAGACTTGCTGGTGGTGCAACTCGGCGTTACTGCATGGATTAATCAAGTGATTGATCAGATGGATTGAGGTTTCACACTAGCGTGACGGATCAATCCCCTAGCGGCGAAAAAGTTGCCCTGCCAAGGGAAGGACATATGGTAGGGCAGACATATGTGACAATCGCGCACCTCCTCAGCATTACCAAGTCAGAAAAAGTCGTGAATGCTGTAAATGAGTTCCGAGTTAATGATATGTAAGTGTTGTGGTGCCTCCTGCAAACAAGTTACTGGGTGCCTTACCTTAAAATTTTACAGAAACACGGACGGTTGCTTCAGCTCAGTTGATGTCGAAATTTCTGTAAACTAGAGGTTGGCCGAGGATCGGCGGAGACCTTGTGTACAAGAAGTTCTGAGTATTGAGCAAAGCCATGTAAGTAGCACAAATTACGGAAGGCTCTCCCATACTGCACAGCCACAATTCCTCCCTGTGCCGGCCAACGTTGCATACCACACAGAGGTTGTAGACGTGCAGAGCATGTTACTGCAATGGGTGAAGAAGCCCTGAGGGGAGTCCGTCTGTGCACTCAGCTTGAGGGCATTATTCTACGTCAATTCTCTGTCGTCTTCATAAGCAGGACATGTCGCTGATGAACCGCTGGGATACAGCGCTCGACGAGTCATCGCACGCACTGTGGGAATGGATCCGACGAGGGGTTGACGTGGCTCGTGCATTACTTCCATAAATGAGCGGATGGCAGTATGTGGTGGTTCGAGGGTGTACTGGTGAAGCACCCGATCACGAAGTCAAAGAAGAGGTCTCGTTAGGACATCTCATCCACACCGTTATGAGAAATCAAAAACAATTTGGCCGAGATTTAAATGGATAAGTAAAGGGACAAAAGGAATGGAACATTCAAGTATAATATACTGGTGGCGAATGCTGGCAGATGGGAAATGAGGGAATGGACAACCAATCAGCGCCGAATTCTGCTCATGCCCTAGAAAAGCACATACGTGTTCCTGAAACACCCATACCATCCGACGGCATCTATTATTTAGACCATCGGAATCGCACGGGTACGCTGTGCCACAGTATGACCAGTCGTGAAAAATGACTCCGTTTCTGTAGGAGGTGGGGGAGATGCAACTGGGAAGGGTGACCATGGTGTTTGTGACAGTGTATTCGTCCCCATTCCTATCCCCGATGGCTGTGTGGCTGAGCTCGTTACCGTGAAGATGGTGGACGGATCCGACGTCCAGCGAGCATGAGCACTCGTCATAGGTGTCACTTTTGGGATCTGTGCAGTACTGTCGTCGGTATTGCGTAGCCGTCCATAATGCCTACGCTTGTAAAGGCAGTAACCTCCAATAAGAATGAGCAGGAGGGCGGCGGCGCCACCAACCGTGCCACCAACGATGGCACCGAGGTCTGTGCTACTTCCTGCACTGCTCGAGTTGCTCGGGTTTGTACTCGAAGGGGAGGGAAAGTAGTCTGGATGTCCTGCAGAACAATGAGAGAAAGTTGGGAGGAAAGCAAGGAAAGTGAATTTTACTTTGGTTGGCATAGCTTTCAGCTTGATCCACGTTGAACAACTCGGACGTCCAATTCATCGCTAGGTGCAAAGTCAGACATGGAGACATAATCAATGAAGCTCTCGTACGATTGATAGTTGCCCAATAAGGGATCGAGGAATCATTGCCCGCAAGGACGTAACCCCGCGGGAACACACTAGCTGTGAGGTCAGTGGGCAATCCAAGGAACAGGGGAGCACTGGAGACACCCACTTGGCCGAGTAATTCGAAGGACAATTCTGAGAGAATGATGGCCAACTGCGAATACGATTATTACAACACTCAGACATGTCGCAAAAAAAGCAGTCACGTCAAGATATCGTTTGCATACTCCGGGTTCTGGCAGACTGTACAGCCCATCATGAGGTTGTAACATGACCAGGAGCTGTTGATACCAAATGCATGAACAAACATCGATATCGATCTCGAGCGAGTCCTACCAATAACAGGGGGTGACCGTTGCGCCAGATGGCGCATTATACGATTGACCGGCCATCAGAGCAGGTTGTTCCCAAGCTGTCCAGTTTCACGTAACTAAGTGTCGCATACAAATCCCAGAAATCGTAGAGGGCTCACTATCCCCGACACATGCTGCGATCACGTACGCGACTGTCAAACAAGCGTCTTGTTGTTCTGCGTTATTCATCCACGTATACTCGGCCTGGCACGTTGCGTTCGAGATGGGAACAAATATTTTTGGGGAAATACCCCACACTCGAGAGAGCCAGAAGGTGGCTATGAGGAATGAGATGGTTAGGATGGTCATGGCTTTTGTCGTTCAAGGGACGGAAGTGGTCTATGGAAGAGGGTCCGAGGGTAGTTGTCAAGTGCGTGGGTGAAGAGCTGCGGGAGCAAACTTAACAACTGAACGGACATGCCCGGTTAGGTTCTAGTGGCGAGCAACGGCGCATCACCGAGAGATCAAGAACGCCGTAGTCACATGCGCATATCTGACATCTGCATCAGGGGTCAAATAGCTGAATGAGGGTGTTATTTTAAAGCCATTTTCCATAGAGTAAGGGCTATGTGACATGCCTTATCGACTCTGAGCCAGGTGTACCGAAACCGCCGTCATGATACCCAGCAGTGCAGCCCTGCAGCCTGAGTGTACTGCAAGTATGAGTACTTGTGGGTAGCTCAGTGTGAGAGTCAGTGTCAAATTTGTTCGGCGTCACAATTATTGATAGACCGTGACATGTGGCGGGTGGCAAGAGTTATTCCTGTCACAGGGCCCAACATTCTTGAACGTGATCATGAACACCTCAACGAGTCTGGTGACCAGTGTCTCCCAGTACGAACTTCCCGTTCCGCCACTGTTGATGTCCTATATTTGCATTGTCCGACGTCCATGCTCCTGCCATATTGGTTCATCTCAGCTTGTCAAGTGCAGTACGTTCATGTTTTCTTGAACATCTTCCGTGAAATCACTTCATGTCACAATCAATCCCGCGAACGCAATAAAACTCCGAGTTTGATATAATCACACACACAGATAGCTAAAAAGTCTCCCGACGGGCCTCCGTCAGAGCCCGTCTGGTGAACTCTCATCGCCAGAAGCAGCTAAGCCAACATCAGATATACTTATTCAAAGCGCTCGTATTCTTTTTTGAAAGGGTAATTTCCTCATAGCTACCACGTTCGTGATCACGAGGTCAGTGCACGTGGAGGATCTTTGAGCGCGCGGCTCGGTCAGTATCCTTCTACTCAGTGGCATCAAGCTTGTCAGACTAGTCCCCGAGCCCTTCCGTGGCCAAGAGTAGCTCTCACCGACTTCATTTGTCTACAAAGGCTGTTCTCAATTCTCACGACACCTCAATCCTGTAGGAATTAGATCCCGTTTCTGTCATTCCCCACTCCCTCACGATCGATCACGATGAGCATGACTCTGAACTGTTTGCAATGGATGCAAAGCCAACGCGGCCAAAATCCTTGCACGGTGGCACAGGAGATTGGTCGACTTTGCAATACAGACTGTGAGCGAAACCGTAGTCCCTCGAGCGCTCTGAATAGGTGAATTGAATGTCGATGCCGACTCTTCATTCTAGACGCGATATCTCTGACCCATTTTCAAGAGAGTAGTTATACCCCGAATGCTTCGACAGCTAACGGTTGCACATGGTAAGGAAATTGTTGTCGCGTCCCTACCGCAAAATGCTCATCCCGGATAGTTCTTGGTCAATCTACAATCTGTTGAGTGCTTGTTCCTACTGTGTCGGGCAGTACAATTACCCGAGGTTCGTCGTTCCGTTATGTACAGTGAACTATCTCACCTTGTCGTAGCTGGAGTACGTGGATTACTGCCTGTGGAAGTCATGCGTCAAATACTTCGTGAGCTGGTCTTTACCTTGATATCACGTTAAAACCTCATGATCGGTACTGTCAGGTACCTCCCATCTGGGCTCAGTATCTCACAAGGCATCCCCTTCTGGGCTGCTCAAAATCGTAGGATTCTAATGCAGCTCCAGTCGTGTGTATCTCATGCTTCGTTATAGCTTATACCTGGGATCATGCAGTATTCGATATCACCCAAGCAGCAAATATTGCAGGACAAGGTAGGAACTTCTGATTTAGCGCGAATGCGACTGACGTAAGTTTTTTATACTAGACCATGCTGATGTTACTGGTGTGCCCCTCCCGACATCCACATCCACATCCACTACACCATCCACCCCTGTACCCACCGGGGCGATAGTCGGCGGCGTGATAGGATCAATTGTATTCATTATCCTCGGAGGATTACTCACCCGTTGGGTAGTGCGTCGCCCCCACCGCCAACGAAACTTCACGACACCTACTGCTGTCCCAACCTTCAATCCCTCCCGGCCAGCCACTATGCCTGCCCCATTGATTCGTAACCAAAGCCCTGTACGGCCTTCAAGATACGGTTACACATACCACCCCGTCCACTCCACGCCGAGCCTAATGTCCCCGCTCGCCTCTCCGGTTTCATCCGGTTTCTCTTCACACGGACATACCGCATCACTGGCCTTCTCGGATGGCGCCGATGTGATCACACCCTTCCTCTCCATGTCTCCCATGCATCGTCGGAATCCGTCCAGCACGTCTTTACCCATAGGCAAGGCCGCAGAAGCCCTTCGCGAGGGTGCGCCTTCTCTCGCAGGACAACGCACACGACTGAATCCACCGCCGTACTCGTCATTTGCGGCGCTTGAGGCGCCTGGAGCAGTGATGATCAGTGATCGGAAGGTGTCCACCAAGAAACACAAGAAACGGAATGGTAGTGGGTCTGGGGCGACGACGTACTCGGGTGAGTCGGGTCATTCGCGGACGTCAACAAAGGAGAGCGCGAGCAGCGTCTGGGCCGATCTGAGAATGGAGCAACGTCAACCGCGCCCCGGGACGCCAGGTGAGGGAACAGTAATGAGCGATGGGAGCACAGTGAGTGCTGGTGGTGCGGATAGGGTAGATAGCCGCGGTCGTACGGACGTCAGCCGTGGTACGAGAGTAGGCGTGCCCGCTCAGCGTCCACCAGCAGTCTGACCTCACGTATTGATGCCACTGATCTGCGATTGTGGCCTGCACGTGTTGTTTACTGTACTTACCAATCAATTCTTGAGCACTTCACAAGGGAGAAAAAAAGTGATTGGTCTGGCTCTCCAATCAGGATGGCCAGCATGGTATGTGTTTTAACAAATCATGATCAAAGGGACACGGTATTTATGTACAATATGTATTAATGTAAAGCTTGAAATTGCAAGCAAGATGCAGGGTTTTGGGCCAAGTCTTGAAATGAAGTTTATATGGCACAATCCACCTACAACAAAAATTGAACATGGCTTATATTTTGCAACTTGTCATACAAGTCCCAATATCTCTGATTTTTGTTCATGTGCAGTAAGATCCACCAAGGTAAATCTGCTGGTAAGGGCCAAGGTGGTTGTGAACATTGCCATCAAATCTGCTAGGCACGATCCTGATGGTGCACTGACTGTTTGTCGCGTCATCATTACCCAGAGCCATATGGTGGTTAAGGGACGAAGATCCAATGAACAACTGTGTCTACCCGGACACTCGACTGCGTAGTCAGTTTGAACGGTATGGACCTCACCTAAGACATGTGACAATCCCAGGAAATGACCAGTAATAATGGAACCATGTCTTTTTCATTACTGATCCATGAGAAGGCATGGATCTGTCGAGACGATACGTCTGATTTGCTTTTAATTCGGAGACATGAAAATACAGACAACTGCATTAAAGAGAGGCCCACGCAGAGTTACCAACCCAAAATTTTAGTGCCGTGCGTGACACCTTTGATGGCTATATTGGGTTGAGGGCCATGAACATGCACTCTAGTTTTGCAAGGGCCCCTCCGACAGAGCGACCATCTGTCCAAGATTAATACAAGATGTAATGGAGAGAGAGATGCCTACCAGAATGATAGCCGTCCCACCGTACCAAGAGATGAGCGACCTGACTTGGCCGAGAATGATTAGGGCGGTTCAACTTCACTGGCGAGATCGCTTTGGACTTATATGGTTTCGTGCACGCCAGGAAAGAGGTTAGGATCAAGGCTTTCGATTTCGACATTGGTGAGGTCAGCCAGGCTATGTGAAAGAAGTATAAGAACAGAAACAAACAGTCACGTTTTGGTAAGGTCCGTGCCCTGGTGGGCGACGACTTTGGAGGTCAATGAAGGCCAATATCCAACAGTCTAGAAAACAATTGTAAGAGTAGGACAGGTGAGGTATAAGGGCGGTTGTTGTACAGTACTGGACAGCATTGCCATCTCCGCCAGCAAGGGTGCGGGTGTAACACCAACACCGACACCTTCTTCGATCCGAACTCGGAAAACCTCACTCCGCGTAAACGCCATGCGGACAATCAGGGTTCACTTCTAGTACCTGGTTCTTTTGGACAGACTCGTTCATTTTCATTTTTCGTCAACGCCGACACGAGCAATCTTAAGCTGTCAAGAAGACGGTGACGCGCATGAAAATGGGTACAGTAATTTGCAAGGCAGTTTGTGTCCATTCCCTGATTTCATGCCAGTGACTCTGGTTTTGTGGGCCGGTTAGCTAAAATACGTTAAGAAGGCTGGCGTGGCCAAGAAATTTGCCAAACAGCCGTGTTGCAGAATCTCAAGCACACGAACGTCAGTGTAAAATCCGAAGCCAAAGTTCCGCCGGCAGCCTGCAGGTCTGCATCTTGTCCATGCGATCAAAGGCATTTCTGTGACTACATGCACAGTCTCAACTTGGCATCCAACGCCATATTGGATTGAAGGAGGCACTAAGGCAGCTGTAGAGTTACTAAGTATTCCAACCAGCAACGTAAGTGGCAGGTTTCCACTTTCTCTTCCTCCCATCAACGCACCGACCATGTTATACCCTGACCACGATCCACCAATTTGTGCTTCAGAGCTTATGACGCGGACCAAGCAAGTCGTGCCATCTTTGCACAGAGGTTGACTACGGGACAGTCCCACTTGCTATCAGCTCACTCGCTGCCAGGTGTCAACTCCGCTTCTCTTGGATTCAACCTCTCCTCGTTGTATAAATTCTCCCTCTACGAAACATCAATGTGTATTGCCTTCTCACTTTCGTGCATAGCAATGTCTAAAGGCTTTGCAGTTGTTCGCTATCGGAATTTACCGATCGCCGTTTCGGTCTATAATGTAATCTCCGACCCATCGTGCCTTGTTGCGTTCTCGAACAATTTGAATCTTCCTCGATGCCGGTCCGGACAATCTGACCGAAACTCATCGGATGCCCCCAGATCCTGGAGTTCGTGAAGTTACACAAAAGGGTCCTTTACAGTTTTCTTTTCTCGACCCCAAGTGCAACGCACAGCCAAGAGGAATACACAAAATGGCCGCACCTCCGCATTGCTAATTCATTGTGTTCCAACGTTCACACCTTCATAATTCCCGTGGGAAACCTTTTCCGACTGTTTATCATCCAAACATGCGGTTCCCCGCTCTAGTCAGTGATTTTTCCCCTACTCACCCATCTTGCTTTCCGAACATTCTCGTTCGTCGTCGAACTCGGGAGCTATCCATTTAACTGCACAGGGTTCTGGCGACGGCATTTTTACCATCCGGCATGATTCACCCACAGCCTTCTCGGTCGGTTTTTATCCCGGAACGCACTGACTCCTGCGGCTTACACTATCGTCAACTTGATTGTTAAATAACCGCGAACTTTGTCATCTTCCACCCTTTCTTGCTTCAATCTGCCTTCTGGTCGTTTGGAACACGGGATGGCTACCCTTGAGAGTTTCGATAACACACTCGGTGCCTTGTTCGTTGGCTTCAGTGTATCTGCAGTGCAAGTACCGCTTATGTTTGCACAATGGTCATGCTGATCATTCAACAGGATATATGGATCGTTCCTTGTGCAAGCGTACTGTTATTATCGTCGGTATCCTTCAGATAAAGTGGGGTATCAAGCAATTGTGAGACTTTCTCTAAATGTGTATCACTTGGTTTTCACGTCTGACGCCACTAGGTCGCGTTGCTATTGTTCGTACCCCTTTGACGCTCACCAAATTTGTCACGAAGATTTCTTTCAGATTGTTAGAGACAGTACATCAAGCTTTCATTGGCCATTCCGTGTACTACTACTCAGTGACGTGAGTTTTTGTGTACGTCTGTTACTAGTAATCTAATAGCAATGTAGAAATTTCATGGATACGGCTGTACTTATTGGCAAGCCGGTTTGGTGCGTCTGACTTTTCCTCGATTCCACGTCGTTTAATAAGAAGAAAGATAGGTCTGTTGTTGTGCGTAGCTTCATGATCATGTGCGAGCTCAAATTAACGCCAATGCGCCTTGCAGTTCCAGCTTCTCATAGAGGTAAGTATGTCATGTGTTGTTTAACGATTTTACATATCTAAAATTACACTTACAATCTAGGCAGTGGTGGCGGCTCTTGTCAAGTTGTGTGTATATTTTTCTTTCTGTATCCATCCCATATGTTTATCTGCCATCATCGGGTAGTTTCTTCTCGCTGCGGGTGTGGCGATGTAAGGATTCCATTCTTCCACGGTGATACTCATTTTAAACGACATTCTCTTTCCAGTTAGTTATGGAAACATATGGCTGACGGCGTTTTTGGTGAGACCTATCTACGTGTGTCGTACATGTCGCATACCTATCTCATCATCCCAATTAGCTACTTCTGGATTTCGGACAATTGGGTGAGGCACTATCTCCTGGCCCATCATTACATTCTTGATCTCAAACTGTATTTCAGGTCTCGCTGTGTGTGGGTATTTCGTGGAACGTCACATGATTGCTTCCGGATGCTAATGTACCCGTAGTTTTTACAGTGAAAAGGTGCCAAGTTTTTCGTATTCAGTCTAGCATTCACTGACTGCGTGTTTTTCTTCTAGTTACGAGGCTCCTGCACTAGTTGATCTTGTGAATTTACGAGTTAGTTGGTCTGTGTCATCCGTGAACCCTCTCAATCCTGAGTCTGTATCTTTGCTTCAGCCCGTGGGAATTGTCGCGCTCGCTATGGGCGTGCTCAATGATGCGGCCATAGCCATTTCCCTGTGTTACTACCTGCAAAAGATGCGGTCACGCCATTCGCAGTACGTTCCTTGATTTCTACTGTTCTCTTCATTGGCTTCTGATACTCTGTCCCAAAGGAGCAACTCCATCATTAGACATTTGATGCTTTATGCAGTGAACACCGGCATCATGACAAGGTGCTGTCCGTATACACAATATCTGTCCCTATCTAGTTGACGCTGTCATTCAGTCTACTGAGCTTCGTCACATTGCTTATCGTACGTCCCATCTGCAGCTTCACGGATATCGTTCGCACATCTCATCTTTTCGCAGTACAATTTCATGCCGAGGAACTTCATCTTCGTGGGGTGCTACTTTGTGCTGAGCAAACGTGAGGAACCTCTTGGCTAGTCTAGCACTGAATGACTGACCCACAATTCAGTGTATGGCGTGTCGTTCATTGCGGCGTACGTTTCTGTTTGCTCGTGCGACGTCATCATCATCACCCTAACGTATCGCGTAGACTCAACACGCGCCAAATTACGCGGCAGCGGTATCCGGGCGGCGAGTCGAACAAGTCCCCGGGTCTCGAGAGAGCGACAAACGGACACAATCGGTCGCTCAGCATTCCATTGCAGACGCACATCGTCGAAAGAGACTCTTGGCAAGTACACGGAGAAGAAGAGGTGTGTCATGTCGAACTGTCGACAGGGTGGGCGATTTGACGTGTGTCAATAGCAGAACGCTCCGGGATTCGGCAACGTGGACTCGGCGGTACGAAACGATTTCTTGCGCTTTTGTGTAATCCACCTACCTAACGCGGCAGTGGCCTTGACTTTTTAGGAACGAGAGAGACCGTGCTATTATAGTGCTGGGTGGTAATTAATGAGAGAGCATGACTTGTGCTGCATTTTTTGGATTTCGCCCCATTCATTCATTCACTCCTATTTATTGGTTTTTTTATGCTACATCTTGGTTCTAATACATAGTACATAGACACTATTATGGAAGGCATGGAGGCTGTATTACTTATGAAGTTGGCTGGACCTTACGAAGAAAGCCATCTAATGGCCCCAGATTTTGCGTTCACACCAACAAAGAACTCGATGGAAAACGGACATGTGCGGAAGAGAGAAAGAAACAAAGATCGTCCAGAAACGCGTACACGAATCTAAGGCTGAAACACACCATCCCGCAAATTTTCCTTCCACTCGCTTCCAGAACCAGGAGAAATATCGCTGCTTGCGCTCTTCTTTTGCACGACGATACTCGGAACGATGGAGAAGCTCCTCAGGCGCCCACTTTGGATGA
>JBBPJL010000371.1:0-18322 GCA_038088675.1 Xanthoconium separans | reverse complement strand
AAGCGGAGGCGGAGGCGGAGGAGGGATGGATCATGACAGCGCTGTGGGGGAAAAGGAAAAGCAGGAGGCGAGCGAGTTTTATATTTGCCACGCGAGCCTTACCTCGATGGATAGATCGAGATGGTGGCAAAATTCCCTTTTTGGGGTCCCTCCATCAGATCTCAAGATCCACCCACCTTTTCAATCGGAGATAATATTTTCACACTCCGAATAAAGTCACGTGTCACATCAAGACATCCATATATCCCCTTTTTTGGTTACCGTTCCCACTCCTTGTTCTCGGTTTCCCATCCGACTTGTATTCCGATAATTCACGTCTATACCAACTGTCGTGTCAATGTGCCAAGACAACTACTGTCATACAACACAACAACAGTCAGTCAGAGTGAGAGTCAAAGAGAAAAAAAAAAATCAATATCATTTTTTTTTCTCCTTCCCGCCCGACCCTGCGTGCCGTCAAGGTCGCATCGGGGCCAGCCACGCTTCTGCCGCCTCGAACTGGTCAATCAACTCGCGCAACACCGCACCCTCCGAGTGAAGCTGCCTCATGGCAGTCAACGCCTATCCAACACATGTCAGCCTCAAGTCCTCTTGCATACGCAACCATATATCCTTACAATATCCCAGAATCGAAATCCCCGTTCCACTTCTAGTTTTGGTAGTTTCACCCCTGGGAACGTCTCTTCGCAGATCTCGAGCGCCATTTGCTTGCATTCTTTGACCCCTTCCGCGTTCGGATCACGCACCCTCGTTTGGTTGTTCAAGTGCGTCAGTGTATCCAAGTATACTTTGGCCAGCACCCCAAATCCAGTATTCACGTCCGATTGAAAGGGAAGTGACATCGTGATGTCAAGCAAATCGTCACGCGCCCTGCGCGCATCATTCCGAAGCAACATGTTTAGCGTCGTCACCTCAAGCAACGTGCGTAGTGCCCGTGTCAACGATCGCACAAACGAGTTAAACACCAATAGCTCGCGTGATAACGGAGCGGACCATGCCTGTGGCTGTTTATCACGTCTTGTCAGAGCCACTACTGCACCCCCTGCGGTGTTCCCGCTCACCTTAAAGTTCAATGGTACAATGCTCAAAACTCGCATCACCAGCAGCATACTTGATTTCTCATCCTCTGCAATTGACACGCTCAGACATCTCACCCAGCCCATCAACGTGAGAGTGCCCTCTTACCGGTACCGAAACTAGGCCCACCACTGAAAGCTCGGCCGGACCACAAATGCCCGTGCATAACTCCCGCTCTCACTAGCTCCAGGAATAAATATAGTGGCTCTTGAAACTTGTCGTTCAGCTTCGCTTGTTTGATTGCTGTGTACATAGCTCTCGCCAACGGTGAGTGCATGTGGGAGTTCAACAGGAACCTGTAGTGCCAAGCCATCCAGGCGTGCTCACTTGTGCATTCCGACAAGAGGCACTCACCCTCTCAATTCAAGGAATCGCCAAATAACGTTCGCCACCACTTCGTCTTTCTTGTCTAGCTGGTTATTCGGCAGATTCGCCTTTCCCTTGGTCCGTACAGCAAGCTTTTCCGACACAGTCGCACCCAAGCACAACGCGAAATCAATCGTCGACGACTAGACATCACACGTGGCAGTCAACATTAAGCGCAATAGCACCAAGCAACCACCCACGTTCTGTCGTCTCAGTTCTTCCTCCACGATCGCGTAGCTAACGTTCCAGCCTGCGACACGCTCCGCGAGTTGCACGGTTTGTGCCGAGTTGTGCTGTATGGGTTTTTGTCCATGTGGTGCGGGATTGTCAAACCAGAAATTTCCCGTCACCTTCCGATTGTTCCAGAATGTGTGCGCCACGCTACTGATTAGCGCAAGCGCCGTTGCCCGTGGTCCTGTCTGCCCATCCGTGATGACCTCTTTGACAAATCGTTTATACTCTGTGGTTTCACCGTTGTCAAGTGGTGGCGGTTCAACAATCTGACCAGTTGTCAACCAAACCAGCGCTTGAGGTCCCAAGAGACCTCGCGACAGATAGAAATAGACTTCGTCAGGAAGCCGGTGAGTAAAGATTTCATGCAAATCGGAAGGAATGTCCGCAGCTGTTGGATGGTGCGGATGATGATTGGGGTGTCCGTGGGTAGGAGGCGTGGTGATGGCGAGTGGAAGCGGCACGACAGCGCCTTCGGAAGAGAATATTAGGGAATACTTGATCATTGAACGTGTCCGAGCATACTGATCCGCGTATTGCGTTTGTTTAACACCATGATGTTCTGCAAACGCGGTCACGGCAGCGTGTCCGGACTTGTAGTACTTGACCATGTCCACCGTGGCTTTGAGCGCTTGGTCGTGCATGTTTGGGGGAAAAGTTGGAGAGTGTTCAAACCCGACCAAAATTCCAATGTCAAGGAATTGGTCTTCGTTAACTCCAAGATCATTCACGATGGACCGCTTCGACGTACACGTGAACGAGGGCGTGCTGGAAGTAAGATCAAGCGAGGTAATCAATTTGTCCACCCCTGGGTACAGCAGGGTATCCGTTGGACCATAGATGGCGTGGATATATGATTTTGGGTGACGAAGAAGATAGATCAGCTTGAAACAGAATGAGCACGATGCATGGAAGGCTGTGCACTCAACAACTCACCTGTGCCCAAGCAACGTATGGCGCGACAAGAAACTCGACATTTCGATGCCTAAAGATACGAAGGACCATGCGCCAGAGATCCCACTGAGCAAGGCCGCTACGACCCTCAAAGAGCTTGATGGCGGCATCCTCCTGGCCAGCCTCATACTTGGCCCATGCGTCTCTCCTATCTCTGCAAGCTTCGCTGTTTTCAGCGTGATGTTGATATTGTTTCCATCGTTTGGTAGGGAGCAATCCGGGAAAGACAAAGACAGGCTTTATGTGGAGTTTTTCGAGGGCACGAAGATCGGCTTCGATGCGTTGGGTTAGGGCGAGAGGAAGGCCACCTGTGGCGGGGAGAAGAGGTTCGCGTGAAGGCGGATTATCAGTGAGCTGTTGCAAGTAATAAGATGCATCAATTCCAAGACGCGAGTCTGACAAGACACTGAGGGAAAATGTTTGCAAGTGCTTCCGCTCAGCAAGATAGTCTGGAACAAACAAGCGTCGTTGGCCATCAGTCATTCGTCGACCACAAAAAGTACTCTATGCTCACTTTCGAGGTGTTTAATGGCCATTGGTCGGTCCGTCAGCTCGCCAAAACTTGAGGCTTGGACTCGGACAACAGTTGCGCACACCACCGAGGGAACCAACTGAGATTACATAATCACATGTATCTTCCCATCTCCAACAGCCTCAGTTCACGCAAGTTGGAGCCGGAAAGACGTGAAAATATGTAACGAGGTGCGACAAACTTTTGGCGAGCGACCTCTGATACGGCCGCTCCTACAGATTGTACACAACACGACACGACGTTACTCGCGTGCCTTGCTTGCAGCAAGATCGCTCGTAAGTAGTATCTTCACCCTGCATAGTTTAATGTCGCTTCTTGTAGATAACAGCTCACGAAATAATCGAGTATCTTGCCAATATATCATCCCACTCCAGACCCATCTCTCCGACATGGGTTCGAGCAACTTTAATTCGACCATTCTCACACTTTTGTTCAGGTTACCAATCTCGGTCACTTGGTAGCGTCACTTTTTCAGCTGCTTCTTTGAATAATAGCCTGTGCATGACATCACGCACTGCATGTCGCGGGACAGGCTCAAATTCATGAACGTGGCCAGACTCTGAACCTATACGCGCTTGACGCATTTTCCCGTTGTTCTTGGGATATTGACAAATCAAATGGGCGAATCGACGACATGTCTTAATTCCCTCGTGCACGTTGCCTACGGTTGATGCATCACAAAGCTTCTGGCTGTTCGTTTCGCACCATCACTTACGAGACCTCCCAGTACTTTAGGTTTTGACGAACCAGCCGGCATCATGAGAACGAATCACATCATTTAACGGGTGGTGACTACTCCCGCTCTCTCATCTAACCAAATTCAATAATTTTTCGGCCTGAACTACCTGGGTTATTCCCGACTCAGTTCCCCGCATTTCCCTTGCAATATAATTAAACCTGAGACTCTTGTGCCTAGATCAATCACATGTTTAACACCACAAACCAAACCAGACGAACGCTCAGGTCCGACCTGGTGATGAGGTTGGCCGTGTCGTTCAATCACTGGACAGGCTGGACAGCCAAGGACCCCTTACGTTTACTCTGGAAACGATTCTCGGAAACGAAAACCTTATATATTTTTCCTGATCCGTTCGTTTCCACGACTTTTCACCGAGTGGCCACATGCTTATCTGATGGCCTTAGTGCTCAACTTATGTGACGGCCTGGGCTAGCCAACGTGATGGACTTCTTGAAATCCCATGAGAATTTGCCTCGACCAGATCAGGTCATGGTTGTGCATACGGATCCAAAATTCCAGACTATGATTGGAGGTGTGATTTCAAACGCCACAGGCAACGATCATTTGTGCTTCTGAGCTCTGACCAGCAAAGCGACCTCGGTTGCTGTTTTTCGACGTCTCGAAGGCTTCTTTCGTACGTATCGTAGTGTGGATAACTTCCCATGCGTAGTATACCTTGGTCGCTTGCACTGTGCGGCGCACATTCTCCACGGAGTATGCAAAACGAGTCCTCACGGTGTGGGATAACTTAGTTTATGTGCAAACACGTCCCTTGCGGAATAATAATTCCGCCGCTTGGGCGCTGAAGCACTGACGTTTCGAGCGTTTCCACTCTCCCGCGAGGGGAGGACGAAAATCACGGGTCAAGCGTAACTAGATCGTAGGCGACGGCTAGGACCAAACGTTTGGGACGACTTGGTCATCCACGTCCGTCACACGTGGAACTCTCGTCATCATGGGGTCAGTTCAGAGCGTCGCATGTCTATCAGATAAGACTCCCAGTGTATCATCTCGTTGCGAAAAATGGAAAACTGAACCAAATTTCACAAGCGAATATGGCAAGGCTGGCCCGTGGTGTGACCCGAGCCTGTCAAATGGATGACAGAAAAAAAGATCCTCAGGTATAAGCGAGCCCCGCTTAACGTTCATCGATCAGGGGTTGATACATTTTCCGAGTACAACGGATACGCGTTTAGCCCACGCAATCTCGTTCGCGACGACCCCGGTTGTCGGGTATGGCACACGGTGCACGCCCTTGCATACTGCATATTTGGAGAATAATATGATAGATCATCTCTGTGAGTTTCTTCCTCTGGTTACCTTCATGTACCGAGGAGGTTTGGAGCGAACCGGATTTCGACACGAAACACCAGCGTTGGTAGCCGAGGGGCTTGTCCGGGGACACGGAACCGCCAAGACGTCGACATGTTCATTAGAGACGGCGAAGGATCGATGGCGTCCCGACTCCTGAATCCTTTAATGCGATGGATTTGTAAGTACCTGTGAGCTGCACCTTGTTTCGGGGTTGTCCCTAGTACGAAAAGTGCCACACATCGTTGATGATGTGAGCGGTGTGTGAAAGATATACTTGTGGTTTCGATCAAACGGTGGGATTGGCTTCCAGACCTCGATTCAAGTTGAATACATGATCGCGGAACCCCGATGTCAAAATTTTTTGCACAAAGCAACAAGCGGGCCGGATTGCTCGGCCTAGCAAAGTCCACAGATGATCGATTGCTGTAACAGCTGATCAGTGCGAGATACGATACGTTCCGAGGACTCACAAGAGTCAGTGATCCACGACTACCGGTGGTTGGTGGTCCCTGGCTTGTGTGGAGAAGGTCTTGGACTGACCATGAGATAGATTGTTCGGTCTGCTGTACCGAACCAGTGACTTGGTCTGACCGCGCATTTTGTCGGACGGCTAACGACCGCAAGATCCGCGGCCTCCTGCGTACTGCAGATGGAAGCGAGGGTGGTAATACGGAATCTATAATTTTCTCTATGAATAGTACAGACCACGAGGAAGAGTAGTATGTGGCATCTATAGGGTGAGGTGCTGTGCCTCAAACGATGGTCCAGTGAGACCACTGGCACTGCTTCCTTCAACGTCAACGTTCGAACGTTCAACTTCCATTGTGGAATCCGTGGTCGAACTTGAAATACAAGTCCCATCTTGCTGGTGTATTTTACATCTAGGTTCAACGGCGCTTTGGAACACTTCCGCTGTCCCTCGTGCCGTGGCAAACCATGACACATTTTCTTTCTCCTTGCGGTCCTATAAGCCAGCCCTTTATCTCAGAATCAAGTGTACTCGAACGCTCTCTCAAGAGTTCGAGTCCATCAGCTGAACGCCTTCCACTCTCTTACACGCGCACGGGCAGAGCCATTGACTTGAGCCCAACGCTCTTTCTAATGTCGACTCAACAACTCATGGACTGATGCACATAGCGCTGGAGCTGGTCGGAATGGTCGGACCATATCACATACTTGTCTGTCATCAACTGAGCTGATGGTTTTCAACCCTGCCTTATCAATGAAAATGTAATAGACAGGAAACCGACAGCGATGGTGCGAAAATGGAGATACTCGAGCGAGGGGCATGTAAGAGTCGGAGGCACACGGGCTGTATGGTACGTAATTCATGATTATGATCTGCCTTGTGTGTCGTTATTGATGTTGCAGTGGCCCTCAAGCGGCTGGCTCGCCACTGGGACTGCGAGCGAACTTTACAGTAGGTTTCATTGATTTTGCGAACACATATGGTCTGTCATGAAATAAAAATAAATCGCAGAAAAAGGATTGTTCCGGAATATCAAACGGCGCAGCGGTGAGTCCATAGTCGTCCATTTATTAAGTATATCTGGGTTTTGTTAATATGTATCTGTCATCTTTTACAACTAGCCGATGTCAGACTTGGGAATTCCTGTGGTCAATAAATCAGTGCCCGTCTGAATACAGATACGGATTCGATGCAGCGACGGCAGTAGCGGCAGCATGTCCCGGCTCTGCCATCGCGATGTCGCCATACACGTCCCTGCCCCACCTTTTTGACGTTGCTTTGTCGGAGACCACTCCGGCAGTATCCGCCAAAAGAAATTAGATCTCCTTGAGCTTCATGAGAAATTTTGGACCTGAAGAAAGGGGCGGCGACGGTTGACGTGGGCATTTACTCAACTCCATCGGCGATTGTCTCCCTAGGTATTTAATCCACAACCAGGTTGGTCATGGATATCGGGTTCCTGAGGGTGCGCAGCTCCTGGCGACGAGCGGGTACCTCCTGGACCCACAGGGTTAATATGAGCGTTTGGTGTTCCTGGTCGGGGTGGTTGAAACGACAGGTGTCAGTCGGCCAAGATATGTCGCAGACAGCTGCTCCAGACCAGCTTGTTTGAGCAACTGAGCAGCCGCGGGTGCCGATGTTACCGAATTATTAGTTGTGAGGCGGCGGCGTTCTCTTTCGACTGCGGTTACCCGCGACCACCGGCCCAGCAGGAAGACGAGACGATGCATTTACGAACAACAGAAGCTGCCAAATAGGTTTGCGATGCCACTCCGATCTAGAATTCCCACACACTCATTCATTATGTACGAGGAGGCTGTAGCCTGAAATGCTTGACGCTGTGCGTAGTAACAATAGATGTCCGTCAACTTGTTCTTTCAGCTAGACCTATCTCCTAGTACGCCTTGGGACGCTCTCGCAACATCCACTTCATCCGTATCATCCTAGGTCACGGACAGTCTGGCGCCTATCCCACACATGGCAGGTGCAATAACCGGCGCTCTCGAATTAACCAGTCTTGGCGCGGAGAGATGAGTGCGCCTTCCTGTCTTGACAATATGGCGTTGGCCACGGGGATGGCTGTCCAAAGATGGGAAACCCCTTCCCAGCACTCTGCAGAAACTAGATTCTGATCATTTGGAATGTGAAGATGGGGCAATGTTGACTTCATTGCTCTACCGTCGCATTCAGAACGTTATGCGTGTGGTGAAAGGATTTTTCGGTGAGTTGTCCTCTCTCTCCTTATTCCTGGATGCTGGGTGACAGAAAACTTCGTACCAAGGTGGCCTAACTTATAGTCATCCCAAATGGGTGAGCTTTCGTACACTCAGTTTGAGGTTACTTGCCAGACGACCACAGCTCGTACGTCGTATTCCCCGCACATGAAAGCTACTTATAGCCACTGTCATCATACTGCACAATGACTGAATGAATTGAACTCACTGATGATTCCAGAGACTCAAGAGCCGCAGGTGTTGATTCATTGGTCGCGTATGTCGGGAAAGCCAGGCTCAGAACTGGTATATCGAATTTCTGTGTCCGACTGGATCAATCGCCGCATCGGTGCTCAAATCGACTCCGCATACTTTTGCGGCAAGTCATTGTACGCTTGTGATGACCCTGAAACCGTGTCTGACGAGGCAATCCGCCCAGTCACCAGCTCTCCATTCACGGTAAATTGTCTCGGGTGAACCCGCCTGTCATGCACGTCATGTGAGAAGCAAAGCCCGAGAATGAAGATCTGGCCAGTCTGGTGGTGAGTAATTGTCGTATTGTTTATCCCATGTTAATCAGCACGGGCTCATGTCTGTCAATTCTTGCAGGTAGCCGATGTCAGACTTGTTGGTCGCTACACCACTTCCCATCCCAATGCAGAGACGCGGAACACAACGACGTCAGGATGTTCCGGCTGTGTCTTCCTTTTTGTTGTTTCCGATCATCCGCAGGGGACGAGAGAATCGTGGGTCAATTCTCCTTGAAGGATTATTGAATATTTTACCCTTGACGTGGGCAAATATTCAACGCCATCATTGATCATCTCCTGTCCTAAGCTAGCGATAATCATGTTGGCTGTGGCGTCGGGCAATCAGAGCCGACCAGCCAAGCCACAGACACTTGAAAATGGGAACAAGATGCAAACTTTGCTTAACCATGATATCGTGCGTATTCGTTTGACCGGTTATCTTGTGCTGACACGTTGGCTTTTGGAACGTTTGAAGAGGGATTTTCCTTCGAAGAGCGTACGTGGTGTCATCCCATTCGTTTGGCCAGTCTGGGAATTTCACAGGACCGACAATTAATGACAGTTGTTACCAGCCATCACGATCATTGGGTTTGAACGCCGTGCAAACAAGGTGGTAATACTGCACAGACTCGTATCATGCGCTGTGTTGCCTCCCAGGTCTCTCGGTACCGTGGGTCATACTGTCCGCCTCGTGTCATGAAGTGGGATGCGAGTATCGTGGTTTGAGCTTCCGATGGAAGGTGGTCGTGCTGAACTCCGCCATTGAATATTTTTTAATGGTTGTTTCGTTCAGCTCTTTCTTATCATCGGCGCTGTATCTAAGCCAATACCAGAATACAGTATCTTTGAAATAACATGAGGGTGCACATATTGATTGCTTGACGTAAACTTGCTGTCTTTTGTTCTCACACCCGAACAGCATCCAGCCAAGTCCAGCTGATTCCTCACGACGGACCACACATGTCTCTCCCTGCGCGCGGCGCATTTATCGTCGTCGAAGGACTGGACAGGTCCGGAAAGAGCACACAAGTCGCGCGTCTCGTCGATCGCATCCAATCCGCGACCACGGACGCGTCCGGCCCATCCCTCAAAGCCACACCACTCAAATTCCCCGGTTAGAGCCCTATCTCTCCCCTCGACGACGATTCTGATTCCCTTGTCACCGGTACACACCCCTTTTCTCACCATCACGCCGCCCGCGCCGACGCCTACCCGTATCGCGATCATGATCGCACATCCACCTGATTAACGTAACATCGCGTATCGCATCCCACTTGCATTCCACGACCGGCACTGGGCAATCGCGCGCATCATTTTTCTTTTTCTTCCAGACCGAACGACAGCGATCGGAAAAATGATCGACGCGTATCTGCGGTCTGAATCCGATCTCGACGACCACGCCATACACCTCCTTTTTGCCGCCAACCGGTGGGAACTCGTGTTCGTCCCTTCGTGTCCGCGTGTTGAGCTTTGGTTAACGTACGCTTGGATGCCCGTACACCATCCCGATGTGCATCACTACGTGCAGCCCCAAGATCGAAGCATTGCTCGCGTCGGGGACGACGGTCGTCGCAGATCGTTACGCCTTCTCGGGCATCGCGTTCTCGGCTCAAAAAGGTTCCCAATTCGATCTCACCTATGAGTGGTGCAGGGCCCCCGAAATTGGTCTTCCTGCACCTGATCTGACATTATTTCTTGACGTCAAACCGGAAGTGGCTATGCAACGAGGAGGATATGGCGAAGAGAGGTATGAAAAACGAGAGGTTCAGGCGAGGGTTCGCCAAGTCTTTGAGAGAATTGGCAAGGAAATCGGTGCGGATCGATGGGTCGTTATAGATGCAGGAAAAGATCGAGACAAGGTTGCAAACGACATTTGGGACATTGTCGTACCAGTCCTCAGGGACACTCACAAGCCAACGAGGCTGTGGCAAGGTCAAGAGGAATTATGATGACGGGATGCAACCAATGGGATGGCTTGTATTACACTAGTTAACATATTGCGAGAGAGAAGGAAAGGGTAACGAGCGACACGGTCGAGGTGAAACAAGAAAAGAGGGGAAAGTAAAGATGATAACACGTAAGCGGTGGTTGTACTGCGCGGAAGCCCACAGGCAAAGAATTAAAGCTTGCAACACAGAAAATCAACTGCTCAACATGCATGCACGCCTCAACGTCCATACCTTCCTATATCCAGAAAAAATTAGACAAGTCGGATCTAACCAGCCTCATCAGGGACCCGCGGAAAGCCTTGAGACAATGACAGCCAACGCGATCAGTACTCCCCATCTCCACTTTTCCCAAATTATCTGGCGCCAGGATGCTGACCAGCCTTGAGGAACAACTGGCTTGTTCGTTGATGTCAAGGCGTCAGCTACAATTGGAGTGGTTGTTGCCATCGGTGTTTGAACCACTCCGATGTTGTGCTTGAGGTTCGTCTGCTGTGAGAGTGTGGCTGAGGATGGCGTGGATGAGGGGTACGGAGCGTCCGCACTCGTTGACCCACTGTCAGCCTTTCCTCGTTCTCTCTCACCCATATTTGGCAAGTCCTTGAGAGTGGGAGTGCAGAACTGCGGTTCGAAAACGGAGTAATGATCAACAGTAAAGACACAGCAAAGGTAAGGAACACGAAAATCACAGCAAAGCGGAATGATGAGACGTCTATCAGCTTCCTGACAACAAATTAAGTGACCGGTAACGTACATCAGGGAAAGCATCTCTGAAGCGAGGTTGAGTCAAGTTGTAAGCATGGCTTTTCGCAGCGAAAGCTTTCTTATGAATGTCCGATGAGGTAACGGATCCAGTGGTCATTTCATCGGACAGCATGAAAGATAGGAGGCCGGTCAATCTAAAGATACGGAGTCAGACGGTGAAACGGAGACATCGGGGATAATTTAGGTGACCGTGGCCATCATTATTGGTCATTGCGGACGCCCGGCCGTGTCGGTTTATAAATAAGTGAACTTACATTGTTGCAACGCTCCAAGCTGGGTTCCACTACAAGGAAGCGAAAGACGGTAAGAGCTGGTAGATATTGAGGCAATAAGAAATATGGCGTACGGTTCCCGGATGAAAATCGGACATTGAGAAACAAATCTTCTTATCTGGCTGAAAACGGCCGGAGGGTGTGAACATCTGCGGGAAAGTCGGTTCAAGGATCCACAAAAGGAAGAAGGGCAGATAGCGACCTTGATGCCTGGGGGTTTGAAGGGGTATTCAGCGGGAAAGAGGAGGACGCCATGGTACTCTCCGCCGGAGAAGGGAGAATCAGGGGGACCACGCTGTATTATTATATCGGATGATTGGCATGGATTGAAGAGACGAGGTAAAATCGCGCACGATAAGGTAATTCCCTGGTGGAGAGGATCAGAGACGGATTTTCGAACGATAGCTACACACTGACAAGTCAGGATGTTCTTTTCATCGGGTACTGCCCAGACGAATGGGGGCGGTTCCTTCTGCATACTGATATACTCCTTGGAGAGCTGTATTCGGTAGTTCAGAGGGACGAAATGCGTTGGAATATGACCGAAATCCCGTACGCGTTTCTGAGCAGCCTTGCTAGCCATTTGGTAGGGGAGAGGGGAGGGAAACTAAGAAAGTGACCAACGTGGACGAGTGGACGAAAGGTAAAGACACCTGTGCGGCGGCGAGCATTACTTACTCCCCACAAATATGTACAAATAAAACATCTAGGGTTAGGGTTAGGAGGGTCAATGCACACTATGCTAGTGACAAGGAGATCTCCAATTGTTTGTTTGTTCTCCCCCCCTCAACGACGACAACGACGACAACGACGGCCGTGCAGTGACCAACGAAGCGAGCCTTTACATTCTCCGCACAGGTTTGCATCGCCTCAAACATTGCCTTGTGTTTTTCTACAGCACAATCACGGGCCCTTGATACACACAGTTCCTTGAAGACCGGGCCCATCGCCATCAGTGATTAGTGACCAATCCAAGTCTTTTGTTCGCCGGTCCATCCGTATCCCCGTCGTTGTCATCGAATGATTTTGTTTCGTCTGGACAGGGGTTATTTCTACTATCCAGGCAATCATCGATCAAACCTTTTTTTTACGCCAGGTCAGCCATGGCAGCGCTCCTTCCTCCACCGAAAAGACAAAAGGTGTATCACGGCATTCCAGAGCCAGAGCCAGAGCCAGCACAACCATCCCCCAACGTCATCGTTCAGTTCGTAAATGAGCATGATGGTGCTTCGATCGCACCTCCCGTCAACCTCCCGTCCAATATCGCACGGCAGACCCTCGAAGCACTCGTGAATCAGCTCCGCACAAAGGCAAGCCATCACGCCAACTCTATACATCTTCAAATCTTGATGTGAGTCTACCACCCAGGAAGACGATGACCACGTGCCCTTCGCGTTTCATGTCGCCCTGCCCGAAGACATTGCAAAACCAAATGCACCGACCCGCATCGTTATCTCAAAATCTATACAAGAGGACGTGCTTAATCACCCGTCGCAAGCATTTTCAGAAGAGAATGTTCTCGTCGTTCGATGTGCACCACAATCCGTGTTCAAAGTGCGTCCTGCAACACGTTGCTCAAGTACCCTATCAGGTATGTCAGGCCATCAACACGCGCCGCATCCATCATGAACCTTCTTTGGGGTGCTTGTAATTCATTCGGTCGTGTCTAGGTCACTCCTCTCCTATATTATGTGCTTCTTTCTCCCCGACCGGTGCACTTCTAGCCACAGGGTCTGGCGACACCCATGTCCGCCTGTGGGATCTTAATACCGAGACTCCTTCCCACACCCTCGTGGGCCACACTGGATGGGTCCTCTCTGTCGAATGGGACCCTATCGAGCGTAGGCTTGCAAGTGGTGGCCACGACGGACATGTGAGGCTGTGGGACCCCAAGTCTGGAAAACCACTAGGTGACGCCATGAAAGGTCACTCAAAGTGGGTGACTTCGCTCGCTTGGGAACCACTACATATGTAAGCTTCTTGTCATCTTGTTCAGACCATCAGGTTACCCGTCTGATGCTTGATGGAATAGAAACCCTACTGCACCGCGTCTTGCTTCGTCGTCAAAAGATGGCACTGTGCGCGTTTGGTCTACCGCCACCCGTCGGTTGGAATACACTCTTGGCGGTCACACGGCCAGCGTCAATGTCGTCAAGTGGGGAGGTGGGAGAAAGGACGGGAAAGGTGTCCTGTATACCGCAAGTAGCGATCGCACTGTGAGGGTGTGGGATGCACAGGGGGTAGAGCTTTTCGTTGTACTTTGGGCAAGACCACTGATTATCTCACAGGGAAAACAACTGATGATCCTCAAGGACCATGCACATTGGGTAACCACGCTTGCTCTTAACACCGACTTTGTAATTCGGACTGGTCCCTTCGATCACACTGCCAAGCGGCCGGCATCTGATGAAGAAGGTTTGCTCCTCCCACTATGATTGGCCCACCCAACCTTGACATAACATTTCCTGCCCAGCCCAAACACTTGCATCAAAGCGTTATGATGCCCTCGTATCTCGCACTCCCGAACTCTTGATATCAGGTTCTGATGACCACACACTGTTCTTATGGTCACTTTTCTCGTCACCTAACGATTCTAAGGGCGGTAAAGCAAAGCCCGTGAATCGGCTTACGGGCCATCAGCGACAGATATCACATGTGGTTTTTTCGCCTGATGGCCGATGGGCCGCGAGCGCGGGGTGGGACAGTGCTGTGCGCCTCTGGGATTGCACAGGAGGATCAGGCAAATCCTTTTCTTTCATTCTTTTTAGCACCGCATTGCATATTCACTCGCCCATCCCTCAGGAACGATGGGAAAGTTTGTGGCGACGCTCCGTGGCCACGTAGGTCCAGTATACCGACTCGCATGGAGCGCGGACTCGCGGATGGTAGTAAGTGCGAGCAAAGATCATACGGTCAAAGTACGTCCCATCTTGTACCGCAATCGTCGCAATCACAGCCCTGTGGTTAACTCGTCGATGCAGATTTGGGATCTCAAGACATATAAACTCAAAAACGACCTGCCGGGACATACCGACGAAGTGTATTGCGTCGATTTCGTTGCTGACAAGGTTGTCAGTGGAGGGCGAGATCGAACGGTGAAGATGTGAGTTGATGCAAGTCCCTCACCATTCTGAAAACTGATGTGAACTATAGATGGAAAAATTAGATCGGTCTAGAGTCGAACGGTAGTTTGGACGCAGCCTGAGAATGGAACTACTGAGATTGCGGGTGCATGGGGGTGCATGGTGCTAGAACAGGCCTAGACCTGCCTAAAATCTGACTTCGAATGGTAGCTTTGTCATTACATTCTGTACTTCAAGAAAGGGGGGTCTTGCAAGAGAGCTCGTATTAGTAACATCATCCATCCTCTTCAACATTTACATTCGCCAGGCTTGCACGGACATCTGGCGCCATCAAATGCTAAGCAAAAGCTCAAGTGAATACGTTGGACAACGTACGTCGTTCCGCAGTGGCACTGTGGGTTTCCACAGCTCGGAGTGGAGCCCTGAGTTGTGGGGTCGGGCTTCGAGGGTGTTGTATTCTGCGGGAATAATTAAAACGCAATGCTCAAAGGCAGACACGTTGAAAGTCGAACCGCTGATGATGAAGACATTGTACAACAAGAGAACCAGCCCCTTTTCCCGATCAAAAAGTTGGATCATTTGTTGACTCGTATTTACGGTACATCCAGCTTCTAGGTTGCGGGATTAACGTCAACACTCGAGACCAATACGTCCAGAGCAGCAAGTTGTCCCCATGCAGTGAACCCGGTGGGTTGTGGACCCGCCCATTCATCTGAATACCACCTGGTGCTTCCGGATTGCGTGGACGCCAGTTCCATCAGCGCATTGTACTAGTAAGAGAAACGTCGTGTTCAGTCATGCAGAAGGTTATAAGCAGTGGATCACGTACCTGAACGTTGACGTAGCTTTGAATGACGGTTCGCAACTGAGCATTATCTGGATTACGTGCCCAAGCTTCATGCAAGGTACGAATCAGGACGCCTGTTGTCCATCCACACTATTGTATCGAACAACCTAGGCTTGGAAAAGGACCTACTTTTGAACCCGACCACGTCATTGTTCTGTGCGTTTCCGCCTTCCGTGATCACGGCGTTGGTGCCCTGCCACACCATAGTGTAAAGAACAGCTGTGGTGGTATTCAACATGCTGAAAAAACGCCCACGTCAATACTTGTGCATGGCATTTCCCCGCCACTCACAAATTTTGCCAAGTTTGGTTACCAGTAACATCGAAGAGCACGTTGAGTCCCTCGATCAGCTTCCCACTATTGTACGTGAACAATTCAGTGGCGGAAGATCGCGAGCAATCGTTTGCGTTGATAGTGTCGAGCGCGAGACCATTGCTATTTATGTTGAGCCTCTGCATCCAAGCCGCCGCCGCAATGGCGGAATCAGTATACTTCGAATCGTGGGTCAGTTCTGCAAGGTATGCAGAAAGCCTAGAACGAACGTGATCAATGTATTCGATCGTTTATTTACTAAAGGTCGCACGTTAGGAAAAGTCTGTTGGCGGGGCATCAGAATGTACATCACTAGCAAATGATGAATCTTAATTTACCCTGTGGTGACCGAATTGACCGCAGTATCACTGGCCACAGGACGCTGAGAGGAATTTTACTATTTATGTGTTGGATATTTTGTTCGGAATTTGTCTTACCCAGAAGACACCTCCGGCCATGCTTTTGCCATCACATGACCCCATGATGGGGAAGTTCTTAGTGGGTATACTACCATGCTGGGCGTCCTCCTCGGATATCTGGCTGTGGACTCGGACCGTCAACAGCGGTCAAATAGATCAGATGCTTCTACTCACAAATTCTTGACCTGTTGCCATGTTTGTACAGCATGACCTAACAGGTTCTCATCGCCGTATGCACGATAGGCGTAGTATGCAGCCGTCGCCCACCATAGTGCATCGTCGTTGTACGACGTGGAGTAATTCGCGTACAAAGAGAAAGCCTTGTTCAGGTACTGCGTCACAACAGCTTTGTTCGTAGCTGAGCTTGTGATGTGGTCCTGATTCGCCATCGCAGAGAAGACATTTCCAGTTTGCCAATAACCGAGGTCTTTCATGATGACACAAGTCAGTGTGAGTCTTGAGGGACGTGCCGAACAAGGGGTTACCATTAGAATATCCAGTATTTTCATTCAACCCCGGGAGAAGGGTGTTGATCGCATTCTGCGCGGCCGCAACTCGCTCCGCAAGCGTATATTTGTTTTCAGGTTCCTACGAGTTGGTTTGTGAGCACAATAGGTGGTGAAGAATAGTGTTTGTTACCGACCCGCCATGCTGGAGGCACAGACAAAGCTTCACAATGCGCAAATCCAATGGGTAGTACAAGTAAGTGGAGCAAATAGGTAGAGACCATGATCAAATATGACCGCGGGTCAAAAGTAGTGTGGGTACAAACATTCAGTGCATCTCCTCACCTTTAAATGACACAGCCATATGAGTCTTGCCAACCTGATCAGGCGGATGGCTCCACAAAGCGCATTGCTTCGTGACCCGAGTTAAGAGATCGTGACAACGAGTTTGTTGGTTGAGCCCGGGCCACAAATAGACCGAAATCTGAATTACTCAAAAAGGTCAAAACATCGCACGTACAATTTATTCCTGTAAAATTGCAATTAAAATATGGGCCGACTAGCTCAGTTGGTTAGAGCGTCGTGCTAATAACGCGAAGGTCTTGGGTTCGATCCCCACGTTGGCCATCAACTTTTTGCGGATTTGAAACTTGGTTCTAAAACCAACCAGCTATACAGTTATCTTCAAGTAAAAGTTATCGGCCGACTAGCTCAGTTGGTTAGAGCGTCGTGCTAATAACGCGAAGGTCTTGGGTTCGATCCCCACGTTGGCCAGATTTTTCTTGGCTTATTCCCCCGAACCGAGGGGAGTGGAGATTTCCTTTTTTGGATTCGAGTGATCTTATACCAGTCCGAGACTTCGGCCCGAGACACGCAGGGAACGAGGCATCCCCGTCGTTCGAACGTTCAACATCCTCCTCCTTGCCGTCCCAGACTGCGATCCGACCGTCGTCACCCGCTGGATGTCGTCTGTGAAACCTTCACATCTTGTTTCATTTCCAACGTCAGACTCACTACTAGTGTCCACCTCACCGCTCCCTGTCCCACACCTTCCTTTTCGCCGCATCTCCCTTCCAACTACCCCGAGCCCCGCTCTTGCCTCTGCCCACAGACATTCCGTCACAAGTCTTGCGTCGTTGGACTCACTCGCAGAATATTCAGCCGTCGTGCACCAGCAACGCCGGGTCAAGCGCAGGTCGCTTAACCCGACTACAAAGCCGTATAAACGAACACAGGCTGACGAAGACAGGCAGGCAAAGCGGTCCAAAATAATTTCAGAGTTCTATGCTACCGAGAAATCTTATCTTGATGGTCTTGATCTCGTTTACAATGTATGTGTCCCTGACTTTCCAGGTGTCATTGACCATTCATTTCGGCTAGCATTTCCTAACGCCTATCCTTCGATCACTGGATACTTCTAAACCGCTACTGACGCGAAACGAGATAACGACCCTCTTCTCAAACTTCATCGACATCTGGAATTTCCATCATACGTTCTTTGCAGCCTTGTCGAGGCGTATCCACCCATCATCGCCAACAGCTAACCTCAATACCCCGCTTTCTTCCCTGCTTCTCGCGCATTTTCCATATCTTTCTTTAAATGCTCCGTTTGTCACGGCCTTTCCTGCCGCATTGGCCCTCCTGAACACCCTCTCGCAGCCTTCCACGTCGAGTCCAGCCTTTGCGGCCTTCTTGAGGGCCCAGGAATCTCACCCTGCATGCGCACATCTTAGGTTGGCAGATTACCTTCTCACACCCGTACAGCGGTGTCCCAGATACCTCTTATTGCTCAAAGACTTGCTTGGTT
>JBBPJL010000370.1:0-19145 GCA_038088675.1 Xanthoconium separans | reverse complement strand
GGGGGACAGGTCAATCTGGAGCCGTCGCTTACCTGCACGATCCACAGCATTGAACGTGATGTGTTCCACTCCGCACCGTGAAACACCGTCACCGTTGAGGTCAAGTGTCCCACGTTCGTCATCGTGTTGTTATCTCGGAACAACTTTGGAGATGACAGTCAGAATGATGATAGATCTGGGCGCATCGATTCAACGACAGAACTCACTCTACTTTTTGGGACTCCACGGATACGGATGGTCCAGTTGAACCCAGTGTTTGTCACTGTTTGATGATGTTGAATGTTTTACCCAAGTCGAGCACCCCACCAATCCGACTCCGTACTCGGAATCGAATCGCCGCATTGTTGTCCGCTGAAGCAGGCAGCTTATGGAGTCAGATTTTTGCACTCTCGTCTTGCAACGCGTGCGTTTTTTTCTCGCTATTGCCCTTTTTTTTTTTTTTCACAGTTCGAATTACTTGACAACAGCGATTAATGCACATTGCAACGACATCGCTGTACGACAAGGCAGGCTAATGGGCTGTCCAAAACTCCATCGACCCGCACTGTGACTGATTCATCCTACAGCGTGGATGAAAACTGGCGAGTACCTCGCAATCTGCTCTCTCCTTGTGTGGCTTCATGACCTCATTCCCTGATGCTTGGCTCTTTAGATCCACCTCTCCGTGAGCGGTATGTAACGCCTGACGTGACTGAGATGAACAGAATGGTTAACGTCGTTTTGTGAAATCAGACGATCAAGGTGAGTCAAAGTTGGTTGTGTTTTTGATGGGTAGTCTTGTCGACAAGCCAGGACCGACGAAACGGATGTTTGGTGTTTCTTTCACAGCATATATGCGGACGACCTTGGTTCGGGCTGGCGCAAGGTACAGTCAACCTTATTGCGGAGTTATCTTGGATGAATCGTCTCTTCACAGGTGTTCTTTGTCAACATGTGCGATCTTCAACAAGAGCACCCTTCGAGGCCTACTCTAAGTTGGAAGTTGGTTGTTTGCACGATGTCGACGTTGTTACTTTTGTTGGCTTAAGCCTGGAACTCGACAGTCTTTGATCAAAATGAGCAGCACGCTCCAAAGATTTCGCAGCGGTCTTTATCGGTCGTGGGCGCCCTGATATGCGGTGTTCAACTCGAGGACGTCAGTCGAAACCACTCGACACAGCGGCGCTCTCAAGAAACGAAAGAGGTTAAGTAATGTCGAGCCCGACGACGCTGTGTAGCAGCGTCCTGGATTACACACTTGCATTGTTTGTGGCCCCGCCGTACCAAAAAAAACTGCTCACAATGGGGGTGGCTCTTCCTCGGATTTGTCTTTTGGCCGTGATGGGAAGGAATGAAACGCACTCTTCCCGACCTCTAAAGCAGTGGATACCTGCTGTTTGAGTAAAGACTTGTGCAGCTTTAGTACTATAACCGCCTTGACATCTGCCTTTGCGGCGCGAGCTGCTCGAGCACCAATAAGACCCGGCGGATGTTATTTCCATTACAACAACGCATTTGCCTGATCGACGTCGATCCCACACTCGAATGAACCCGTACGGATACCTGCATTGATTCCCATCTCTACCTGTATAATGTTCTTGCCGAAGCGCTCACCACCGACAATTATGCAACTTCTATGCAACTGCGTTGGTGGGAGCACCGTGACCGGGTACACGCCACCTCCTATCTCCCCGAACCTTGTCGCCCCACAACGCTACCCGTTCTTCTCAGCGAGCCCCAATCCAGCTATCATCCCCCCCGTGAGTTCCCTGTTCCATAAATAACAAGACCGTATCTTTCATATCGCATTCCAAGGGTCGCGTCATCTGGGAACTTTTCCAGAAAGAGTTCAAGGGTCAAGCAGACACAGGGCTGCCAGGCGAGTGCGTTATCTACCACTCTATCACCCCTTCGACAGCGGCGCTCGAATAACATGTCGACGCGGTCCATTGATCTGTCAAGACGGCACGAGGATGCCCAATTTTGTCGGACCGCATGATCGAACCCTCGCATCGCATTTTGTACAAGAGGTGAGGAAGACTATGATATAGAAGACGAACGAAGTCTCTGCTCGTCTCGTCGCAGATACTCGCCATTTATACTGGCTTTGAGGATGGTAACGCTCCCCATACCGATTATAGACCTGTTTTACCTACGATGTATCCCCGTGCGTTCTCTGTGTGCCTGCGACGAGCCTTATCGATTATCTATCATTCATGATCAGACGGGATTTACAGCTAAATTTACCTAACGGCCGCCATTACGTGGTGTTACAGTCCATTCGTGCCTCAATTCACGCTCGGCGGGCCCATCTGTATGGATGTGAGAGCACTGGAGGAGCACCCAGGCAACATCGCCTTCGCATGCCGCTCATGCGGCGCTGCCTAGATCGGTTCCCCGAAGCATCACAGAATCTCCCGAGCGTATACCGTCGTAAGTGCCTTTCCCCGTCAGGACGACCTCTCATGTATGCGAGGGCGGATCATCTGCCGATCAATAGGCACTCGTTATCCATCAATCCGGTTCGCGGCAACCTCCGATTCTGTCAGGGACAACGCAAGACACGTGCATGGCGTACTAAGAAAACCTGCTGCTTGCTTGTTCCTGTGGTTCGGTGGAGCATAGCTCTCGGAAGATCAGAGAAAGCCAAACGGAGATCATCATCCGCGGTGGTTCCAGGATATAGCGTCCGCGAACGATCGACCGCTTGTCACCTTCAGTAAGGGAACTTTTGGAGTACAAAGAGTGCCTCGTCTACGGACAGAATAACATACACTTGTACTCGCATGAGTTGACACTAGATTTGGGGAATCTAGAATGCGCAGTTGCTGTTGGGATGGCTTATCAAGGGTCCGCTGAAACACATAGAGATCATACGTTCAATATTGCATCCACCCTGTGCGTGAATATCCCTAATAGTACATTGCTAACCAGTTGTTCGGGACGACAAGAAGAAGACCTAGATCGCCTGCCGTTGATATCCTGAGGTGGATGAACCTGCCGGTAGTAGCTCGATGATTAGACAGTAACGTCAAGGATGGCTAGATCGCGGCATACCCGCTTATGATGGAGTAGGTTTGACGCGAACCCAAAGTCTCCCGGCGAATCGAACGAGGTAGTGGGAATCCACTGAGCGATGGTCGCAGGAATCATGGCGACGGTGGGACAGGCTGATATGTGTAGTAGTATTAGCCAGTATCTTTTGACTTGCACCAATCATCATTTAGACGCTGAAACGTTCGACCCGAGGTTCTTCCGCTCCCATTTTCTCATTAGCAATGTCCAAAGTCGTGGAGGCAGCTTGGTCACCGTCGTCTTGGAAGTCGAAACATGCCGCTCAGGTGGGAAAATTTTCGTCATTTGTCATTTCTGTGTTTCAACTCGCACTACAGGCGGTCAACTACCCAGACACAGAACGACTCTCCAGGTTTGTTTCATTTTTTTGCAGTCTATGACTCATATACTCCACTCTAATGTGTGACCGAACAGCGTGCTCGCAAAGATCAGCACCCTACCACCTCTTGTCGCACCGTCCGAGGTTTTCCGTCTCTTCGTCGATGTGGTTGTCCAGGAATGCTAATAGCATTCACGATTTAGATCGAGCGGCTGCGGTTCCAATTGGCAGCAGTTCAACGAAATGAAGCTTTCCTTCTTCATGCAGGAGACTGTGCAGAAAGCTTCGATGCGTGTACCCAAGTGTGTGTCGCCATGTTCACTTCACCAGCGCACAACTCACTGACCGACGTTGCAGCCAAGCTTGTCTGCGAGAATCGGATTGATCCTCTCCTTCTCTCTCATATTGATTTGTGGTGGCCGTCTGCCAGTGGTACGGCAAAGTCTCTGTTCATTATCCACCATAGCAATCGTTCTCACAGAATGGCCGCAGGTACGCGTCGGCCGTATTACGGGCCAATATGCCAAGCCGAGGAGTAGCCCCATGGAACGCATTGGGGACAAAGAAGTTCTCAGTTTTCGGTACATTCAGATTTCTTCGGCGAACTGTCACGTCATTCTAAACACTGGACTAGGGGTGACAACGTGAACGGGTAAGTCTGTCTATCCCTTGACCTAATCATTCACTCGTGCGGAAGCATCCTTTCGTCAGATTAGACCCAAATGACAGGACACCAAGTGTTAGGGTAATGGCCTCACGTCGCGGAGTCTCGACCAGTATCTGATAAGCTCGTCGGTGGACTCGATAAGTAACGACCGTCAGAACTGCGGTTGAACTCAACCCCTCGCAATTTTCAACTCGCGATAACTTCCGCGCGGAGACACATCAGCCCTGGGTCAGAAAGAAGGAAGAAAATACTCACGTTGGTAGGATATGACCGACGGCCGACGACAGACGGTTATGATCTTACGAAAGATAACCGAATGGTCGTGTGCTGTATGTCCTGCCGCCGATATCGGACAAAATCCGGGGCTCCCGCAAGGGGAGTCGTGCGTAACACAAGCCGGTGACCGAGATGGAACAAGTTCTCATCACTCGGTTTGTGTCAGCTCTTTCGGATTTCACCGCCCGTACGACGTATAACACGCCTATCCTACAATCATACCACAGGTTGCTTCCTCCGATTCTGCGAGCTTCTCACATTGGAAAAATAGGTTACGTGCCACTCGAAGGTGGTTCGAGCGGTGGATGGGTAACTTACAAACCGCGTTCCGCCTTGATGATGTCCGCGGCTTTCGTGTGCTTGTCAAGTTATGCGTCCCGAGACAAGGTAAAAAATCACTCACCTTACTCAGCGACGGCGTCGGCCAGGCCACGAATGAAGAAAATGTCGTCAAGTAAGGGCTCGGAGACGTACAACAGGTGCGTTTTGAGTGCGACTCCCGACCTGAAGAGGGACGATCGACTAGTCGGCCACACGCAGGTTTGTCGTTCCAGACACCTGTACCCCGTTCAATATGGTACCGTCGTCTGCGGGTGCCAGGCTCACCCTCAGCGTAGGATCAACGACTCCCCCGTCCTCCGGAGGGAGCGTTGAACGAGTACCAATCGTATTTTTGAACAATCGTCAATCGACGGAATGTATCCAGTACAACAGCTACTCACGGAAAGCGGATCCGATTTCCTTCTTCACCCATTCTAAACGTGCGTCAGAAGCAGTACATCATAATCAAGACAATCCGTCATACCTGCGAGGTCTTCGTCGGTCTTCACAGAAAACGTCGTTTTCTGTCGACGACGCAATGTAAGAGTATTCGTTGTAGATTTGGTTAAATTACCCTCGATGACATCGCTTGAGTAGTTTCCGTGCGAATTTCACGAGTTCGACCAGAGTGGCGAGATCTGTGGATCTCAAATTTTGAGACGGTCACCACACAGACGCGGGTAACGTACCATATTCTCGCTCGAAGATGTGTGGATCCATGATGGGATTACCGGTTGGATTAGCGGGATCGACGTGCTAGCCAGACGTCAGCGAGAGACATTTCAAAGTATGGGAAGAACGGACAATCATACCCCTCGAGAATGGGGCGTTCAGTCCGATAGCGAATGACGTGGCGATTGGTGTTACCCAAGGAATTAGAGAGCGCGCAGTTGACCGTGCAAGAAAAGGCCAGTGGATGTTCAAGATGGGTGACTTTGGGAAAACAATCGTGCGTCCCGATCGACAACGTCGTCTTTGGACGTCGCTCCGTGTGCTAGGCCGATGAGTGGAGGACGCCGAGAGGGGCGACCGAGAGAGGGAGCGTGCGGGCAAGAGCGCGGAGCGCTCTTCGGCCCAGGACGGGAGCCGACCTGCCGGGTAGGGCACGAGCTGCGACACCCGTGGGGTAGGAGTGGCCAACGACGCGTGGAGCGAAGCGGCATACCCGGCAAGTAGGAGGAGGCTGGGTGCGGCAGCCTGGGCGAGTCGAGTGCATTGGCGCGGGCGGTCTCGACCTAAGGCTGTGTCTGGGAGGGAGGGAGGAAGGCAATGAGCCTTTTCCAGGGATGGGTGCGTGACTGAAAGTCGGGTAGAGGGCAGAAGGCTGGGCGCTGGACGTGCGGCAACCTCTTACCGGCTCCAGAGAGCCAGCGAGAACCCACGACGGTGGGTTTCCAGCGTGGATTAAGTTATCCATGGCCAGCTCCCCCACTGGGCTTGTCTTCATCAGGGAACGTCATGAGGATCTGAGCCCTCCGAGCTCACCGTACATCCGGGGTGGTTGACGCTGAAACCGGCGAGGACGAGCGACGTGGTCGTGGCGCGAAGACGAGGGGCGCCGCGACTCGCTTGTGTCACGAGTTGTCCCAAGACATTGCACTGCGGCGGCGCCACTGTCCGTCACTCTGTGAAAACCCAATAACGCGCAGCAGCTTTACCCGAGTGCGCGAAACGGCGCCGTTGACGCGTCCGGTCGTTCGAGATAGTAGACGCTCAAATTCCCGACACGACCCGCCGTGACCAACGACAGTCCCTCACCCTCTGGCAACGCGCTCGTCTGCTCCACTAGATCCGCTGATAAGAACCAACGATAACTTAGTATTTTCGATAAGTAAATTCCCATTCATACCGGCTACAACTTCAGAATAAGGAGATAGAAAGACCGTACTTCCGTAATTAGTTATCCCTCTGAAATCGCTTTACGACGTCGGAGACGTGCTCAAGATCTACGTACACTGGAATTGGAAATGACTTGGGATCGTGAAGATTGGCGTGTGCGGAGAAACGTGTATCAACTGCCGCCGCCGCCCCGATAGACTGCAGACTTGGCTTGCCTTTCATTTGGAGAGCCCTCTGGAATCGTCCAACTTTGCAGAGCAAGTGCTCTGCGAATATTGGAGAGAAACGGAGAATTTCCTTGTCTTCTGGTGTCAAGTAGCGGTCCAGATGTTCGTAGAAGAGCGTGAAGGCAGCGATGGTCCATATCCGACCTCTTCCATCTAGAGCGTAACCCAGAGCCTTCAGTCCACGGTAAGCTCCAAGCGCGCGGCTTCGGTCAATCCAAGTGGCCATCTCCAGAACAGAGGGACTCTGCACGACCCCGGAAAACACCAGGTTGTTGAGTAGTTGAAGAGGGGTCACGCCGGACTGAAACCCAAAAAGTTTTTGTGAACGAAGCCAATCCCTGGCCTCCTGCCAGCTAATTCGACTCTGCGGCGCGGACTGAGGATCCTGTCCAGCTAGATCTCCAAGAAGTTCTTCCCAACTGTTCTGCACCTCCGCTTGGAAGTAAGGTGAGAATTTTTTCCGGATATCTTCTGTGGTGGACCCTTCGGAGGGTTTGACCGTGAACTGATGGGAGAACTGACCCCAAACTTTGGGATCTGAGCAAGGTCCAAAGCTACCATCATCCAGGCGGTACAGCGAGACGCACTGGCTTAGATTCCGGAAAATGAGGGAGGTCCCGTGCTGGTTTACAAATCGGCGGGTTCGAAAACTGTGACCGCAAGCCATATAAGCCAGCAAGCTTGAAATGCCCGCACCGGTGGTGATATCCGATCCAGAGAAGATGGAGGAAACCAGTTTTGCGTAACTATTGTTGGATCTCACAAGGTCATAGTGATCAGGATTGAAATCCCCGATAGCCACCTGACCGCTGTAGGGTGGGAGACCCCTCATCACGCGGTTAATGGCTGCTTCTTGGGCGGGTAATCCTCGCTTTGTGCTGAGGACTTCACGCATGAGTAACGCTGGAACAGCAAGATCCAGATGATTTGGAATGAGGGTGAAGGTTTCAAGGGGGGTTTTATCGGTACCGTAAAGCCGTGGCCGAGAGATTTTTGACAGAAGGTTCTGATTGCGACGTCGGGGACTGGCGGAGGGTTTGGATAATCGCACAGCGTATGCTTGAACAGCATCAGCCATTTCATTAGCCGTCCTGATAGCCGGGGAAGAGACGTTGGATTTCAACCAGGTACGAAGCTCCGCTATTGCGGTCAAAGGATCCCGCAATATCACTTGACCTGCGCGTGTGGCCGTGAGGTTTCCTGAAAAGACCCGAGCTGGAGACGGAAGCAACGTCTTCCAGTGACGAGAGGCGAGAATTCCATCATCTCCTTCGAAAGCTTCAACAATTGCGACAACAATAGCAGCGCGGCAGATGAAGCGGCCAAGGATAGCATCGTCGCTGAAGTCCTTGATTCTTTCATCACCAATAAGAGAGGAGTCGATGGTCTTCAGTTGATCCCGAAAGTAACGCGTAAATACCACCTCCGTGAGAACTTGTCGACATCCCACATAATGCTTAGAGCGATCTTGAAGATACTTGGGTTCTACAGGTGGCAACTGAATGGGAGTAGAGGTGGAACTAGGCAGAGGGAGAGTCTCCACCGACACGGCGCAGGTGGAACAGTCCAAGATTTGAGAGGTGGAGCTGTGTTGATGTGACCCGTTGGCGTGGGCAGTGACGTATTCGGAGATCTGGATTACCAGCTGACCAAACTTTGGTGACATCTTCAAGAGACTGTCCCGACCTTGATAGCGCAGGTGATTGAGTAGGGTGGAAATCATGATGGGCCAGGTAGAAGTAAACCAGTTAAATAAGACGATGAAACTCCTTCCAAGTTCCCAATTAATCAGGGAGCTAAGAATATCCGCACTATTAGCATCGTGGAAGAGTTGATCAAAGCTGGAGGCAGCATAATGGGTTTGCTGGAACGCTTTCACCGCGGCCCCGTCAGACCAGAGATGCGTCCCATCTTCTTCTTCCACCGTCAGGCTCGAGACAGAATCAGCTTGTTTCACCAGTACTTCCAGACTCTGCGGGAATGAGGGATTGGACCCCAAGCCTATGTTCACTTGGCTGACTTGCTCCAGGTTTTGAACTGCGTGCGAGATGGCCTCTTTCTCCATCAGGAGGTTGGTCGGATCTACGATACTCTTCAAGAGAGACAACGTTGATCCTTTTTGATTGATCGTAAGAGATCTCTTTTCTCCAGCAAGTTTTAACCCGATTGAGCCCGTGGGCTCAGCTGAGTCCTGGCAAGCCTTCTGGAAATCATCCAGCAATTCTGAGCAATTTCTAAATTCCCCACATCAGAGGCCACCTTTCTTACAGAACTTAAAAGAGGGACTAACCGAAGCTCTTCCTCCGGTAAATATTCATCTTCTGTATTTAGGTACCCTTTCCACCGGACTCGATAAAGAATGGTTCCGTCCTGTGGAAAGCCAGATTAGTGCCAAAGGTACAATTGGTTCACTGCGCACCTCCAAAGCAATCGAGTCCTCGATTGACTCGACTTCATATTCCTCCTCCGAGTCTGTTGAGTCTTCCGTTGGATTCAAGTGAGCCTGATGTGGGGCCCCAGAGCTCTGAATACTCACCGTTGTGAAGTTCAAATCTGCCCTCACGGTCCTCCTGAGATTGCTCCCTTGAAGAAAACAAAGATCCGGCTGGGTAGAAATACTCTCTGTTCCTTGTTCCTTGGATTGTGTGAGATTTTACTTACCTGACTTGGACGAGGACTCCGTGTGTCTGGGCTTCTCCAATCTGGGTGTAGGGCCTGTGGTAGCCAGATCCTTATTGGGTGGCTTGTCCCGTTGGGAGCCAGCCACGCGGGGGCGTTTCACTTCCACAAAGTTAGACAAAGTTTTGAAGTGCAGCTAGATGATCCATTCAAACTCACCAGATTTCCGCGGTCCATTGCCGGATCGTTCACCTACCCGATAGCGTTTCATCCCAATTTGTTCTCCTGCGTCTCTGTTGTGCTGCCTGGATGACTGCGCAAACTTGCCCAGCTTTGTGAGCTCACTCTGGCTGCCTAATTTTACCTGTCTCCTGGGCCGCAGGTCTCTTTCTCCCGCTGGTCCATCCAAGCCATCATCCGACAAGTGGCCAATCTGTGCCTCCGCAATGCGGCAGTGTGTCACTCCCGCGACTGCCAGAGAGTCTCCTTCTGATGAGTCCTCCATTGGCGACTCATTCGACAACACGTCCCTATCTTCCGGTCCTTCTAACTGACGGCCTGCGATGTGAGGGATTGGTTGCCGTTCTTCCCCGAGAACCAAACCATTTTCCTTTGAAACAGATTTGTTGGCGTGCTTGGAAGACCTCTGCTGATCTCTTTGAAGCTTGGTCGTTACTGCGGGGAGGTAATAATCTTGCGCAATTTGGCGCCACCAAGCACCTCTAGATCGCAACCTTTGAATCTTTTCTTTATCCAGAATAAGATGGAATGGCAGGCCAACTGAAGAAATAGCACCCGTGGAAGTGATATAATCACAGGTGGCCAACAGGGAAGGCCCCCCCAAAGGTGGAATCCCAATTCTCACTAGATTGTTCCAAGTTTGCATAGAGATTTCCCGCGCCAGTCTTCCCTGGTACGAGTTACCTAGAACTGTTATTCCGTGCTCTGCAAAGTTTTCGTAGGAATCTTCTCGGTACTTGAATCGAGAAGGCTGAATTGCGATCTCCGCAGTTCGCCGAGTTGCCCCAGCTGGACAATATAGCACATATCCCACTCGGTTGGGCTCCCCTGCAGCGTTGCCAGAGTTGTCCAGGGATGATAGAATGTGGGGTGCAAATCCTGAGTGAACGTCATTTGCCCTAAATAGGATCATAATAACTTCAGTGTCCCTGATTCGAGTGTATAAACCAAGGCGGCCAAGGCAGAAAGCCCCTGGATCACTTCCTGTGAAGTTATTTCAGGATGTCAGAATCGATCAGAATGATGAGTATAAGACACACCCGGTGGTAGCCTTCGTAGTAAAACGTACAAAGTGGGCACCAACGGGTCATCGTGATGGTCTGTGTGCCAAGTACCCTGCACTTTCCCTATAGCAGTCTCAAGGGCACCTCCATCTGATTGGGCTGAGACGTTGAGCTGACAAGCAACAGGCCCAGGTTCCAAGGAATGGAAAGAAAAGACATTGTTATCCTCAAACAAAAAATTGATCGCCTCCCACTCTTCTTTTGAAAGGCACATGGGCAAAACGGCCTTCCAAATCTGTGAGAGAGTCTCGAGAATGCTCCCAATCTGAGCCGATGCTTTGGGGCTTGATGCCTGCTTTGCTGGGCGAAGTATGCCACGTCCATTTCCTTCCATCAGTGTTGAGGCCAAGCTATATGAGCCTTCGACACTCCCAGAACTGTCTGTAACGTCAGAGCGCATGTTGTGATGTAAGCCTTCAAGACGATAGACAGGCGGTATTTCGGATTGACTGTTGCCCCAAGTAAAGTCCTGAAGTAGCTTGATCAACGACCAGACTTGCTTCCCTTCTGGATATTGCTGAATGGAATTGAGTGTCTGAATGCAGGCTACCGTGAATGCCTTCAGTGGATCACCGTCCAACATTTGGACAAAGGGAATACCTGGCCGGAGTTCAATCTGGCCAGGAATGGGTTCCCATGAGGCCTCCGCTTCGCTCCAAGATACCGTCACAGTCTCTGGAGGAGCGCAAATGAGTTTCATTTTTTGGAGCAGTTCTACGCCTTCACAGTTCCGGTTGTAGGGTGAGCTGTAAAAATATCTCCTTTTGAATCGGAAATCAGGATGCGCATTCAGCACAAAGTCTTTAGCTTGCGGGTACTGCTGCCCCTCTGGTAGAGAGAGCAAAGAAGGTGGCCGAAGAATGATTTCTTCTGGAGAGGGTAATGAAGATAGTTCATTCTGGTTCCATTGACCACATTCTGACAGATTCGCTGGTGCTGAAGCCACACTCTTCAAATTATCATCCAGCGGAATCCCATAGAGTATCTCTGCTGGACTGCGGAGCAAAAAAGTCAGTACATAAGTAGGCTTTTCCCAGAACATTCAACAGCGCACAAAGATTGCCTGAGAGGGTCCAGAGCATCCATAACGCAGATAGGCTGGCCGGCGCTTCCGACTCTTGATGGAAGGGATAGGGGCGGTTTCCGGGTACCGATGACTTTGCCGAAAAGTGTGACGTCAGAATACTTCTCGGCCAAGCGGTCGGACGTCGGAGGCGTCACGATACCTGTGAGATCCTAGACGCGCCTCAAAGAACTCCGGTGAGCCCTCTACGTTCCCTCTCGTCTCTGACAGGATCCTAGTCAAGAATGCGAAGAGACTGGAAAAGGAGGCAAAGCTCGTGGCCAAGCGGACCGGGCGAATGTCCATCCCGGCCGGCGAAAAAAAAAAGCCCAGGTGGAGAAGGAAAAGAAGACAGGCGAACCCGCGTTCGTCCAAGGGTGACCAGAAAGGTAGCCCCCTCTCCATCGCTCGCGCACTCGTGAGCGGATCGGGCCCAGACAACGCCGGCCGGTCAGCTCCCTGGTACGATGGGTGGGAAGCCCAAGGCGTCTTCCAACCTCAGACCACCCCAGACGGCTCCACAAAGCTGGAGGGTGTCTTCGTCATCCCCTTTCCTCCTCCAAGCGTTCTAGGCAGTCTCCAAATCGGTCAGGCTCTCGCCGTAGCCATCCGAGACGGTTTGATACCGCGACGTTGGTCCGTTCTACGTTCTTGCACAATAGCCCGTCAACTCCAAGTAGGTGAGAAATAGAGGGGAAACGACACGTCTGTGTCCAACGCGATATGAAAGGCGACGCCGTTTATAGCACGACACGGGTGAGCGAATTCTACTACGTACGCCGTTAGGACCTCAATAACTTATCTTCGGACACCAAAACGCGGACAAGAGACGCAACTCGCACGTTGGCCAACTCTCCAGTAGGAGAGGACACGCCTGACAACTGGACGATTCAAAACGAGTTGCGGTCCCAATCCCAGTCCCCGTCCCGTCCCCGCCCGACGTGGTGCGAAACAAAGAGAGCGGACAAATCCTGCACCAGACGTCGTACCCTCTTCGAACTGTGAGATAGCTTCGTCACGCCTACGAGAATATCAGGGCAGAGGGTTAATTCAAAGGGTCGAATGGCGTCACCGAATCCGACGAAGCCACTTACCGTGTCCAGTATGGTCCTTTTCGCACCGCAGACTTGGGGGTTTCCGAGTGACTCCCCCCCCCGGTCAGACCGAATAGTTCTACGTCAAGGTTTACGTCGCTGTTCCTCGATCAAACATTGCTTCTTCTGAGGTATCGTTTGCCGGTGGAACGCACGCATATGCAGCCTCTCCCTTGTCACGCCATTTGCGACGTGGGCGACGCGCTGTTCTCCAGTGTAACGTCCACTGCGTCGTCCCTCCCCTTGGCATCTAAGCCAAGCACGAGTGTTGACGAGTGTTGGTCACTCGTCGAAGACGACGACAAGGTGGAGCAGAAACGCCCCGATCGCAATTTCGAGATAGGCTCGACTCCAAGCGAGCGGTTTATCGGGAGAATCAAATACTCGCTCATTAAGAACAGGAAGGTGAGCGCAAGTGAAAGAAAAAAAAAGTTATTTTGTCTGATCCACGGTAAAATTAGGGACTCGAAACGCGGGCGGTGAACGGGGGTACCGAACACCACGACCTAAAGGACCGATTTGAATCAGCGATTCAGCGTTGTATTTATTATTGCCGTTTTCGCAGGAGCTGCTTGCGTGTGGTGGTTTCGATCACCTCGAACGAGCCAAGACGGGAGAGCGCCAGGATTTATTCAGGTCTGACGGGGGGGAGAATGTACGATTCGACAGGATTTGAGGCACGCCTCCGATCGAAGGGAGTCCACCAGGAGAAAACCAATCTCGACACGCCACAGGCGTGAGAGAACGGGCGAATCGGTTGCGCATCGGATGGCGGGGAGTAGAAGCCTGTTTAATCGGTGGACCAACAGCAAATACGAGGTCGGGGCGTGTCGCGAGCGTGTGTACAGGAGGGGGACCCGAGGGCCCTTGACACTCTTTGATGTTCGTTTTGGCCTCCTCTAATTTGATGAGTAGTTAACGTTGGGATTACACAAGCGTGGTGATGTTCGAGCGTCGACTCGAGCAAGGGTCGACTCAAGGTAGCGACCTCGTTATCGTAGCCTACTCGTGGAGTGAATTGCTCCTCCGCCGATTGGGTTCTCACGCCCACTCTTATCGCCTCAACATCACCACTCGTTTCTTCGATCTCTCCACCCTCCTCTCCACCCTCCTTTTCCCCTGGTCGATTTTTCATAGGTGTTCATGAAGAGCCGGTTGTCATCACCGTTGTCGTTGTGCACTGGCCCTCTTCAATGTCGACTCGACCTTCGTACTTCGGGTGGTGGGATTGGGTGCGGATAAGGTGCTGGCGGTCCTCGCGGATCGTTCGGGAGCCTTACAGATGTACGACAGATGTTAACGATGGCGTTGGGAGGACGGTGAGTGATAGCCAATTGGCTTATTGATGATCACAGCTGAATTTCGCAGCGTTGTCATCTTGGTGCATCCCGGTTGTGGTGGAAACGGTCAACGAGTCAGTCAACTCACTCACGGTACGTTCCATTTCATCTTCGCTCTCCTCAATGTTCCGTTTTCTCGTCAGGTTGATTTTCCGTTTTGACTTCCTCGCCTTGCCCATTGGCTCCTCACGAGCGCTCGTCATCCTGCTGCAAGAGGTACGTCGTCCCTTTTTACGTCGCTTTGAGGGCTCATGTCGATGGCGACTCTAGTAAGGCCGTTTTCGTCGAATCTTACATCCCTGGACTCGAGGATACGTCCGCTTTGACGATGAAGGCAGACAAACGCCTTTCTCTGCTCAGCGTACCCGATGTGCACACACTCGACCGGTTTCGCGTCGAGTTTCTGGCGTTTTGCAGTCGAATACAGGGTGCGCAATTGGTGGTTTATCGAAACGCTCGTTCGGCGTGATTTTTCCACGTACCTCACGGGTCGTATATATGGAGTCGTAACCACCAAAAAAATCGCGCGTTTGGCGCGATTTAGTAATCTGGTGCGCGATATTACTTGGTCGGTGCGCGCGCGATTTACGCAATTATGTAATTCTTTTGGCTACCTATCGACGCGGTACTTGCCCATTACCTAAACCCTTCCGGAGTTGTCAATGGGCCCAACGACTTGCTCAACGTACCCGCTCACCCCTTGGACCGCTACCGAGGTGTCGACGAGCTTTACAGTTCGTTCGATGCACCTGCCCAGCGCCATGGACCCCTCCCCTCCCGACGCGTCGACGAGCACAACAGCTCGTTCGACGTACGCCTGCCCGTCTATGCCCTTCCCGAGCCGTCGACAAGCTCAACGACTCGGTTGACGCACCACCGCCACACCTGAACCCCTCCCAAGCCGTTGACGAGTTCGTTAGGTCGTTCGACGCATCTCCACCATATCTGAACTCCTAGCTGTCGACGAGCCCGTTGGCTCGGTCAATACACCCCGCCCTGTCTCGACCCCAACTGAGCCATCAACGAGCCCCTTGGCTCCGTTTGACGCACCCGCAAACCCCCTGGACCTTCGCCGAGGCATTCAGGAGCTGAGCAACTTAGTCGATGCATCCCCGCCCCAGGTGGACCCTCCCGATGCCTGAACAAGCCCAGCGGCTTGCTCCACGCACGCACCCACCTCCTCGGCTCCTCCCAAGGTGTCGATGGGCCGAGGGGCTCACTTGATATGCCCCCGCCGCATCTTCACCCGCTTCAATGTGGTGCGTTGGACGCACGCATACACCCTCCTGGGTCGACGACGTTGGAATATCTAACATACATTTTGTACGTATATGGGCAATATCTGAACAATAAAGAAAGATAGTGCCAGACGAGGACGAAGACTTAGATTGTTGCATCCTTTTCACGCTCGCAGATACCTAAGTTACGACCTTAAACAAATAAGTAATTTGTCCCCGGGGTGGACAGCTCAGACTGCATCATGTTAGGAGCGCGATAATACGCGAAGAGGGCCAAAACGTTATCAGATTGTGTCGTAGTAATGACAGAACTGTGTAGTCTGACAGAGACTCCCATCTCTAGTCACCAGCTCTCGCTCCGACGCGCCCGGTGGTGGTGGAGCTTCGAGCCCAGACGCCGGCTCTGGCATCGTCCACGAGATGAGCGTGGATGGGGCAGCTGCCAGATGTGCCAGCGAACTTGACTGGTGTCGACGTTAGACCGCTCCAGCAAACTCCCGTCATGCGCGTCTACGCACCTTTGGGCGAGTGGTGATGCACCCTTCACGAGTCGGGTCGACGATCGAGGCGGCTGGCGATGCTTCTGGAAGTGAAAAAGTGAAAACGCGTCACGTTTATTGAACTTACCTTCGATCGTCATACACGGCTGCATTGTGAAGTAGGGGATACCGCGTTACGAGTAGCGGTGGCACGGAGACGCGTCACTGCCGAGGTTCGCCCTTGAATACATGGATAGCGAGGATATACGGTAGTTGTCTGAAGTGACAAGTTAGGAGGCGTGATCTAAAAAAAGCAGAGGGTGATGAGCGTCGCGACATAAATTAGACGATTAGAAGAAAAAAATTGTCGAGGACGTTGATATCCGCGCTCGGCGGATCAACGTGCGTTGCCGCGGAGATACGGACGTTGGGATGACTTGTTGATCTGGCTTTCACTCGGAAATGTGCGTCAGCGAGAAAACTACGAGTAGATTGGACGTGAGTAATATGCGGTGTCCGGTGTTGCCGAGAGGTGGAATGACCGAGCAGAAAGGAGGCGTGGGCGGCGCTGAGGTGGAAGCGCGAAGTGATGAACCGAGCTGGCAGACGTAAGAGATTCCCGCGTCAGCCCTTCCCGCGAAGTCTACCCAGCGTGCACCAACCTTGCGAGCGTCCAGCGAACACGAATCGACAACACTCACGACGAGGAAAATTAGATGGGATGACCGGGGTGGCGGTGTCTTGAACGAGGCCCGTCTCGCGTCGTAAGTGAGGTGTTCCTTTCAAGGTCGCGGTCCCGTCACTTTGCCAGAAACAAGTCCTCTCCTTTCCAATCACGTACGTCGATTCGAGAATCCGTCGCCCCTCTACCACTCGCAGCAAGTACATATACCAACTCCTTGCAAGTCACTACTACTCTATCGCCATCCGCAATGGAAAAATCCCGGGCGTACGATGAAGATCCCAACTTGTCTTCCATCACCGGAGCTAAGCTCCCCGCAACGTTGATCACGCGTTTCCCCACCTCTCTCCTTCTAGCGCCAACCCCCAACGCTCGTTCTTATCCCTCCACTTGTCCCTCACTGGACGATCATTCCCATCAACCTCCGCCATCATCCTTTTACCCGCCCTCTTCGACTTCTGTCCCTACCAACACAGACCGTCCCTCGTCAATGATCGTCTCCGGTTTGTCCTTTTATGATCCCTCATAAGCGAGCGCCATCCCAGATTATCACCACCTCAGCAGATGGGACGCCCCCTTCGACCCCCTCGTCCCCGGTGTTCCATCTTCCATCTCAACCGCTGACTTTCCATACGCTCCAACTACCTTTGGTTTCCATCACGCTAGCCAATCGCACCCTCAACATCCTCAGCCACAATATCGCCACGTACCCATTCCCCGTCATCAAAGGGACTTCTGCCAACTCGACCCTACGGAGAGACAAGGGGGCCCGGCGCAAACAGAACACCACGCCGAAAATCAAGTAATTCAAAAACTACCCTGTTGATTCCAATATTGACGCGCGTTCTAGACGAAGGATACAAGCACCCACGAACTTGCGAATCAACACCTGCAAGAACTACTCTCCCTGAACGCATCGCACACGGCGCGTTCGTCGAAGGCTCATTTCAGAAGAGAAAATTCGGCCTAGTCAAAGCACTGTATCGCTACCCGATGGATTTGCTCGAGGAGGTGACGACACGTATGTGATTTGTTTCGATGTCGTGAACGTGCTAACGTGCCTGTCTTTGTATAAGACAGGCCCTCGTCGCTAACTCCAGGTTCACGGCAAGCATTACAAAGTCTCATCTCAGTTCCATCACATCGACCTCCAAGGTCGTCTATCCAGGCATCAACATCGAAGCATATCAAGCGCCGGTCGACTGGACAGTGCCAGAAGTCATCCAGATAACATCGGAAGACGAACTCTATTGCATGTCCGACGCTTGCTCTCAAATTTGTCAAGGAAGCGAGCCCAGTTGGTCTCGTTGAACCGTTTTGAGATGAAGAATGCAGCGCTCGCCATCAACACCTTGCTCTCCTTCGAGATGAACCTTGAGTGCAGCCCATGACTTGCAACACGCGCCTTGTCCTTGCCGGTGGGCATCCGTAGCCGTTTGTTCAAGTGCCCTCTCATACGCTTTATAGGTGGCTATGACCCACAATTCGAGGACAACCTCCGCGCTCTGAACACTCTCGTCGAACGTGTACGATCAAGCAAGCTTTCGTTCACCGTCATCACACCGCCACAATCCAACATCACCGCATCCGCATTCACAGGGATGACTACAGACGAACCAGACGTCCTCCTGAAGATACTAAAACGAACCCTGATCGTGGGAACTTCAGCATCGAGAAGACCGTCTTTCAATTTGCCAACGGCGGCACATGGTCCGAGACCGATGACATCCAAACCATCACCATGGGCGGCAGCGGCACGTCCGGCGTCCTTCGTTTCACGTCAGACAGGGGCGAGCTGATCACGGTCGCCGTCGGCGTGCACAACTATAACCGTTGGTGCGACGTGGTCACCGGGCTTCAGCTCGCAGAGACGGCGCTCGTCGTCCACCCTCAGTACTACAACAACGGCCCCCGTTCCTACATGAGAGAGAAGACACTCGCTCAGTACAGCGTCATGAGCGCTGTTGGCACCAAGTTCGAGGTCAATTTCACGGTCGCCACCGGCAATGCCCTCCAAGCCAATATCATCATCGGATGATCAAGTGAGTTCATCGTCGCTCCTACATTAACCTTTTGTCGACTTGATGATGATATTTTTCTCCGGACGACAGGTGTTTTCTGCTACCCAATGAGCCGGATGTTTGTCAGATTATGGCGGTCGGAGTGCACATTTATTCAGCGCGCAACTTTCCGGTCAGCGCACTATATTTCCGGCCAGTGCGCTATATTTTCGGACCGGGCGCGCACATTCTACCAAACGAGCGCGCTACATCGAGCTAAGGAAGCTGCTTACATAAGCTAATACTACTATATTTGTCAATGTGGTAATACAAATATTTCTTAAAATGGTCGACCTGCTGACTAACAAAGTAATGAACCAGCACGTGTCACTCGTTCTACCCTTCCCCGTTCGACGCATTCCAGCCGCTACCACCACCCTGTCGACATGGCGAAGGCAACGACAACGCACATGCCCTCGCTCCACACCCCTCTATCGCCCGACACCATGCCATGGATGGTAGGGACAACAAACTACCCCCCCTATCTAAGGCTCCACCTCAGGCTCACGACCTGATGACAACGACAACGACAACGAAACCACCGCCACGCGCATCCTCTCCCC